>CM051026.1:26383142-26413142 GCA_027627225.1 Congeria kusceri | reverse complement strand
GCAACTGCAACTGTTGTTAGAAGATATCCAAACATCGGATGAGCTTACAGGCATTGTGGAGTATGGAACTGGATATAAAACTCCGCAAGAAACACATTATACTTCAGGGCCCATATTCACAAAGCTTCTTAGGGAAAACTTCTGAAATTCATTGAATGCCTTCAGTCTCTTACTGTTTCATGTATAAACTAGTAAATATTGTTTAGATGATTCATATTTCACAATTTTGTAAACAGAAATCATTGGATTTCGCATAGAAAAAATAATATATTATGTTAAGTCGTAGATATTGTTAAAATGGTTCATATTTAACACTTTTACAAACATAAATCATTGGATTTCGCATAGAACAAATTAATGTGAAATGTTAACTTAAGTTCAACTTAAGTTAAGAGTTTTCATAGGACCTTTGCTAATACCGACACTTGACTGCCAGGAGTCATGATTCAATGCAGGGAAAATATTCATGAGGAAATTAAACAACTACGAAACTGTTTCATCCAGTATATTACAACACAGCAAAGAAAAATCGAATGCTTGAAGCCGGTACTTTTATATTGTTTTTGATGATGAATAATAATGCATAATGTAACATTACCAGGGTGGTAACTGAATATAAGAAAGGCAGAATGCGAACTGTAGTTTAATTAAGAATTTAATAGTTTAAAGGAAAAAAAGGGAACGGACTAGCACTTGTGCTTTTCGACAAAATAGGAAGCTAATCTTCTCTGTTCGATGATCATTGAAACTATAACAATACTAGAAGAAGTCTTGCCGAATAACCAGTGGTATTCTTCCGGCATCTATTTGTTCTGAAAGTTTCACAAATAATACATAAATAATACATTAAATAAATGTTCTACTTAGTGAACAGCAATATAAACACAAGTAATAACACATAGTTGGTGTGGTAATTGTTTGTTGTGACATCGCCATTGTAAATGACACTACTGTTTCATCTTCACAAATGAAAAATAATTTTCATTAACGAATATTAGGTTGAAAGCGTTAGTAACGCCGTAAAATAACCACCTAAAGTTTATTTAACACTAACGTTTTGTGGTGCTTTATCCTATTAATGCAAGTAAATCGATAGAATAACAGCCCATTGTGTAAACTTGAGCTAAACACTATCGATGATTTTAGTTCATGTCTATCCTTTCGCCATTTATAATTCTGAAGATGATCACAGTAGCTCAAGCGCCACAAATATTTAACAATTATTGAGAAAAAAAAAGATTGCTTCCTTGTTTGAATCATTCATATAAATAAATTACATGTTAAATTGTTTTTTTAATAAAGAAACTCGAGTGCATCATGGACTACTTTCTTCACGTTGCGGAATGGTAGTCGGGTTTTCCAAATAGTCGACTGTCTTTCGATCGCAACAATGTCGACAATGGAAAGTCCAAATTATCAATAATACAATTATAGGCAGAATGTTGCACTTTCTCTTTCAGAAAATGATAGAAAAATATGATAAATAGAATAGTAGGTAAGTGTTGGATAAAGATGCAGTTTATCCTGGTCGGCACGAAACATTTATCGCTCCGCAAACCTAGTGCTTATCTGTTTCTAAGCCTAGCAATATAAACTTCATCTTTATCAAACACTCACCTAATATAGCTTTTATTCAAAAGGCTTGTAACTTCAAAACTACTTAAGTTATTCACTTCAAACTTGGAATATACCTTTGTCATCAACTCCAGTATCAGGGGCAATATTTTCTTTAACTCTGTTTTGTTATTTGACAGAGAATGTTCCTTTTTCACTTAGATTGCTAGTTAAAGTTTATATTCAAAAGTTTGATAACTTCAAAACTACATAAGTTATTCACTTGAAACTTGGACCTAACCTTTGTCATCAACTCCAGTATCAGGGGCAACATTCCACATAACTCCTTTTGTATTATGACAGAGTTATGCCCCCTTTTCACATATATTTTCTGGTTAAAGTTTAAATTCAAACGTTTTGTAACTTCAATACTACACAAGCTTTTTACTTGAAAATTGGAAGTAACCTTGTTCATCAACTCTAGTTTCAGGAGCAACATTACCCATAACTCTATTTTGTATTTAACAGAGGCATAGCCCCGTTTTCACTTAGATTTTCTGTTCAAAGTTTATATTCAAAAGTTTGGTTACTTCAAAACTACATAAGTTGTTCGAGCGAAACTTGGAACTTACCTTTTTCATAAACTCTTGTATCGGGTGCAACATTACCCATAACTCTGTTTTGCATTTTGACAGAGTCATACACACTTTTTACATAGATTTTGTGGTCAACGTTTTTGTTCCAAAAATGCATAAATTATTCAAGGCTTCGTTTTGTATTTTAACACAGGTATGCCCCATCCACTATCCAAAATATGTACCAATTGTAATACTTCGAATAGTAGAGCGCGCTGTCCTTTGACAGCTCTTGTTTATTTTCTGCAATCATTACAAAAACACACAGAATCTTTTTCCCAAAGGGAAGTTAAAACAGGAATAGGATTGTTAACGATGTTTAGAGTTCAGTTAGTAATTTGTTATGCTGTTTGAAATTGAATATTAAATGTAGCCAATCAATAAGCATTAATGCAATATGCCTTCAAATAACATTTTAACCTTAGCATTTCAAAATCTATGAAATATCTAAATTTATTAATTCCATAAATAAAGAGAGTATCATGTACAATAAATAAATAAATAAATAAATAAATAAATACATAAATAAATAAATAAATAAATAAATAAATAAATAAATAAATAAATAAATAAATAAATAAATAAATAAATAAATAAATAAATAAATAAATAAATAAATAAACAAATAAATATATTAATAAACAAATAAGCAAATACATTTTAATTGCTGCCTTTTAAGTTGTTAATAATTTATAGTTAGCACGCCCCATTATCGCTTACAAAAGAAAACTGATGGGAGTTTAAAATAGATTCGTAAGCCCCGGTCTTTCACCGCTTTTTATTAACTAACTCCGCCTTTGAGCGACTGCGCATGCGTAGCGATTAATCGCTGAAGATAGCATTTAAGCTGAAAAGCGTTGAATTTAGTAATTCAACAATTGAAAACGGATGTAAAACGCTGAAAACCGTGTAAACGGGTGAAAACTGTTTAAAACGCATTTCATTTGCGATTCTTTACCGATTAATCGCGGAACACAATCGATGACCCTATTGTAGATGACCCTATTCTTTGTAAACAATGTGCACTATAATGTGTATCATACATTGCTTATCCACTTAATACTGAAAATATATTGTTGGCGATATTACTGTGTGAACAAATTATGTGGCAAAAATATCATTGATTCAATTGATTTAATACAATACGATATGAAACACGAATCACATCGAACTATTCATCATTTATGAAGTTTGAAATCGAAATCGAATCAAATCGAGATATTGCTATATCGTTGCAGCTCTAAGCATTTGAATGTTATACATGAATGAGATGTAAAGCATTTAACAGCCGTATCTGAAAATAAAACCACTAACAAACACATTTTGTTCATTTAAATCTATATAAATAAATATATAATATTTGCAATTTAATTTCCTACAACATATTAAGAAAATAGTGTGTATGAATAAAGTCCATAACAATTATATCCTAATATAGGTGTATATATAGAGAATACTAGATTAGTGTTGAACATAGAGAAGTTTATCTTGCGAGGCTTAGAAAACCGGAAGCGCGAGCCTTGGCGAGCGGTTCGGATTTTCAAGGTGAGCAAGATAAACTTCTCCATATAATCCGAGTATTTTATTTATCTCATCATATATTCGTCAAAAATATATAACAACAAATGAATAACAAATTGTGGAATTCATAACAAGTAGTACACAAGTAGGCTAGTACAGACAACTATTCGTTCTTATATGCCAAGTTATGAGATTGTGTTAAAAAAGTAGCAAAATATTATAAAAATAAAATACATGAAACTATAGCTGTTAACAAGTTTATTTGTGTATGCTTATTTGTGTTCTAAAAAATGTAAATGAAGAAAACTGTTAACACTGAAAATAACGTTTAAAGTCAACCAAGACACAACTGTGTAATGATCTATAAATTCGTGATCTATAAATAGACAAATTCACAGTAAATGACAATGACATTCCTGGTCGTTTGCACAAAATTCTAAAAGGAATCACATGTATAAATTAAATTTAATTGTATTCCTTTGGAGTAGACGTAGTTTCATTTGTTTAAAATGCAATGTGCGTAAATTATCTTCCACTGACTGACCAGAACATGCAATTGGTAAAAGTAAACAATGACGATCGTATCGTGTTTCTAAATAGAAAACGTAGCCCGTGCACGCGACAGGTATACAGACAGACAAACAGATAGTTTATTAAGACCTTCACATATTTACATCGTCTAAATACATACATTTTTATATAACGTACTGTCACGTTTCAATTGTTTACAACGTTAAGTTTGATAAGGAACAAATTTCAATGCAAATTTAGTGAACAAGATAGTACGAAACAAAATACAGAGAAAAAAAACAACAAAAATCGTTTTAAAGTAGTAGGTTAAGACTAATTTCAAAGGCAGTAAGGGAAAATATTTGTTTTCATTTGCAATATTATTGATAATAGAATTTATTATGGTTAAAGATTCCTTTATAAATTTACATACATTAATGCTTTCAGGTTTACAGGTTGAAGTCATAGAGAATACTAGGTTAGTGTTGAATATAGAGAAGTTTATCTTGCGAGGCTTAGAACGCCCATCATATTTTCTTCAAATAATAATAAAAAATACCAGTCAACAAAAAATCGTATCGACTATTTTAGTAGATTGTAACCAAAACGAATTTATGTTGGATACATGTATAAACTGTTAACAATAAGTAGTTCCCACGTTCTCGAAGAAAAAGAAACGAAAAAATAGCTGCTAACAAATTGTATTGTCGATGGTTACTTTATAACACTAGAAACATTACCAAATGCAATGAAAATGAAATTTAAAGTAAACAACAAAACTCATTTTACACTGCGGAATAATGTGTCAATGATATATAAATAGATCAATACACAACTTACAAGTCAAGCGACCATGACCTTTCAAGCCATTTTTCGAAAAATCCGTTACGAAACGTGTTTGGATTTATGGTGTGTTTCGTGGATTTTATTCAGTGCTTATTGGGAATAGTGTGCGTGTTAGTTGCTGTGAAAATGGAAATTGTCGATGTGGAGGGTTGCGCCATAGAAATGTGATCGAAACGAGTTTGACAGAGATTGGTGGAAGTTGTTTACGTTGCGATGGGGCGAGACATTTTCAATTTCATGATTTTGCACTGCCACTGGCAAACCCAAACCAGGCTGAGGCATCTGCTCAATGTGCTGCATTTCGGATGTTGCAGTATAGGTGGCAGAGCTACTTGACGATGGTATGCTAATGGTTTTTTTAGTGTGTGATGCAAGAATGTTTGAGCATTTTTGTTGTTGTTCTTGACTCACACATGAATAATTCAATATTGATTGTACATTTTTATGACCTGTAATGGCCATAATGTCTGTTGGCTGGACATTGTGCTCCCTCAGTTTTTGTACAAGATGCTTCCGGGTGGAGTGGTTTGTCAACCGCTTTTCAGGCGGCAGTTCTGCGACTGATGCCATAGTTTTTAGCATTTTCCCCATTTTGTTAATGCCAATTTTTTGTCGCATAAACCATTGGGCATTTGACTCTTCACTCTGCACGGAAGCATTCTGTACAAAAACTGTGTTCGGTGCTAAGTAGAAAGGGTCTTCAGGCCCTGAAAAGTTGGCTGGACTCTAAATATTCTTTTCCATCTGATGCCATTTTCAATTTGATATCCCCCCATCTGTAAAGATTGCGTTGCTGTATAAAATTTGCGGACAAACATAATTGTCAAAAACCACAAAATTAAACTTAGTTAAATGTAAGAAATCAGTAAAAGATTGTAAAACAAATATAATTTTATTATTTTACTGTAATTGTGATTTTTGCTTTTAATACCAAAAAATAAATCAACCTTCACATGTTGCTTTGTCATTAATTCGCAGAAAAGTTCTAACATAGTAATGATAATTGGAACAAAAAATCTGGGAATAAAAAGCAGAAAATAACAATATTTTTGTTTTCATCAAATATTCGTTAATTCTTGAACATAGAAAAGCAAAAATTGCATTTGATTGCAGATGTGTATTTTGTGACTGCTGAAACAATTTTGACAACCAGATTAAAGTTTTATATCAATTTGTTGTTCATTTTAAAAATGATATATTTTTCATTGTTAGAATAAAATTCTTTTTGATTTTTCAGATTACAGACATCAAAAGCATTGTTACCTCAAATTGTACTGCTCTTTGGTTCCTCTTATACCAAAGTGGAGACAGTTGTTCAGCCATAGCGTGTTCACCAGTGCTGCAGGGCTTTGAGATCCCAAGACACCCTTCTGCCACATGACTTGAATTTCTGCATCGGTAAGTTTTCCTGCTTCACATGGCCTAGCCTATTCCCTTTTCCCTAATTTAGAGTATGTTTTGGTTAAAAAAAAATAAAATAATTCTGCTTGTTGGTTAAAGTTTAAACAGGTAAATATGTTGACTCAGTAGTTGTTTTAATGCAACACAACATTATTACACAATGCATACTAGTAGTATTATATTAAATAATCTACTCTTTATTGTTTATTGCATTTTTATAAATAAGTGACTTTTTTATTCATTTTATTTGAGTTTTAAACTTTATGTACCGGTACTTCAAGTGCAATTATGAAAATAAGTTATGATATCCTATGTTAATTTACTTTTTTTTTAATTGTCACTCTTATCTGCTTATGTTGACAATAATTTATTTTAATTTCAATACGTATCAAAAATGTAATAAGCACTACAAATTTAAAACAAACATTGTGTCAATGCATTCTCAATTTAATACCTGTTTTTTTAAGCTTTTTTTCTTTGCGTTGTAGGTCTGACGTGTTAGGGAAAATTGGGGGCCAGTGCCAGACATGATGGAGTACGGATACCTATGACGCTTCAGCTTTCTGTCAAGACTGCCAAGGATCCCTCGAATGCTAGTGGGCTCGTACTCAGTTGCGTTCGACTTTTGCAGCGACAATATGAATGTAGACACATAGTCATCAAGGAGATCAACATCAATCTGATGCATTTCCCGGGATTCGCCACGAGAAACAAGAAACCGCTTGAACTTATTTATGTCGTTTAGGGTTTTCCTGGCAGTATTTTTATTTTCTTCACTTTTAATGAATTGCTGTACATCTGACACATTGATGTCCTTAAATTCATTTTTTTCCATAGGGCTTGCAGAACTGACATTTGAAGGTGTTTCTTGATTGCTTGTTGAAATTTCATCAATGTAGTATTGGTGAGCAGTGGATCTGAATTATTAGGTTTAAACTCTTCAAACATTTCACTTGCATCAAAACCAAATTCATTTTTAAATTCTTCATAGCTCATTTCTACCACATTTTGAGGCTGTTCTTCACCTAATTCGTCCCAAACAACATTAACACCAAATGTGTCTTCTGACATTTTACCATTATTTTTTCAATTCACTTTTTATAAATATTTGTTGCTTTAATTTATTAAATTTGTTGCAGACAACTTATTTATTTTATGCCCACCTGTCATTTTATTTAGATTTTATAATAAATAACACAGTACAGGTTGTTTATTTTAGTATTTTATGTAAAAGTGCAAAATGGCGACCCAATGAACCGTGTCGTATGACGTCACATAAAAAGTAGTCAGTGCACGCGACAGGTGTATCTCAACAGTGTTAAAAACAGCAAAATTTATCAGATGGGGTGTTATTTCAATAATGAGTGAATCAGGATGGGATAAAACAGATTATCGAACTTAGCAACAGATGGATTCACGTAGTAAACACTTTTGATATATGTTTTCCTTGTTATACGGTAGCAAGGACATATACAAATGAAATGGAATTCATCATCTATGTATCTTTGATTACAACATAGACAATAACGTTCGTCACGAGGTATATTGTCAAGTGCATATCTTCCGGTTTGAATTCATAAAGGCTGGGCAGAAGCCCTTAATTTTACAAAGTACAAAGGTTAACTCGTTGGTAGTAAATCTAAGTATCCTTCATATATTGCTACATTGTGGAATATAGCCAAGTTTATCCCACGGGGTGTTATTTCGTCAATGCCGACGTGACGATAAAATGTGATGCAATCTAAATTGACTCTTGTGTCAAAATGTACATGTTAAATATGAGCTTTCCTGCATTTCTAGTCGTCGTAGATTCTCGTATCGACCTGCCACAGTCCTAAAAGAAATAGAATTGACAATTTAATGTGTAATCTCAACATTAAATTTCCAAGTCGTTATGTATCAAACACGTCATTATTCACTTATAACCTTAATACTTGAAAGAGAAATACACAACATATATATATATATAATCGCTTTTTTAGTAATATCTTCACACAACAAAACAAAAAAAAACATTCACACCATGTGATTTAATAAAGGTAAACAACGATAACGCAAAAAATATTTCGCTTCTAACATGATGTAACAAACTTTTCTTTAATTACAATGCGAACTATATTTTACAGTAATGGAACTATTGTTCGCTCTGTTTATTGGAAGTGTAACAATGATGATATGTGTTCTCTGTCCATAGAAATTTATGCGCGCGTCGTGTAAAAAAAGTTAATGTAAATACAAATTAGTATAATAATATTGCAATGATTCAGTAATATTTGGAACGGCATTTAAAACCGGTGTTTTCATTTTGAATGATGCTTACTTCGAGATTCGAGATATGCTTACTTCGAGATGAATTGTTCGGTCTGTGACTGGTGCTCAACCGGGCAACAGTCATAAAGACGTTTTCATCAGTTGGTGGTTGATCTGTTGTAGATGTGGTAGGAATACTTTCATAAAGGTGCATGAACGCGGTGGTCCTTTCGATGTCGATTTACTCTTGACTATCTTCGATAATTTCGACAACAGCGGAAAGTGGTATAGTTTCGTAGTGATCGTCGGACAGTGTTTCGGATCTTTGTGATGCATTAGAGCTTGCATCATCAGGGGGACTGTATGCTACAAAAAAGGACACGCTGATAAAACCCTGGGGACACATGCTTACTGCTTTGTGTATGCA
The DNA here is from genome assembly GCA_027627225.1 of Congeria kusceri. NCBI lineage: Eukaryota > Metazoa > Mollusca > Bivalvia > Myida > Dreissenidae > Congeria > Congeria kusceri. The sequence goes on along the minus strand of CM051026.1, from coordinate 26,403,998 downwards.
GACATCGGAAACCGCATCAACAGCAATAAACAAATATTGAGCAATCGCTAGATAAAATATCCAACAAATGTTATATGAAATACGTTTATGTAGTAATAAAGCAATTTTTAGGTCATCATATCTCTTGTTGTCTTAGAAAAGTTCCAGCTAATGGTATACATCTACATATAAACTCAATTGCACCACTTTCTATTATTTTCCAAATTCATTTACCTTGAACGTACATAGACATGGATAATAAATCAATTTTATTATTGAATGCATCAGTTTGAAAAGTTAAAAGGTTTTTATTTGAGGCAAGAAGCCAATTGCCTGTACAAAAGTACATCAACAGTGCTTGGATTATTAAACACGTACTAACCGTAATTTTCTAACAGCTTTTTAAGATTTAAAACCCAGTTGAACGTCCGTTGTGGCAATCGTGTAAAGCTTGCAAATATATGGATTTTATAATAATATTTTCAGTTTGGGTAATTTTAATCCAGTATTTAACAATCCTTACGTATTTATGACAAAAAGTGGGTATCTACCTAATTCGCCATTGACTGTAGCATTACAAACATTTTGTTTAACGTTTAACAGTCGTTTACAGAACTTTAAGCGCACCCTTTCCAATTCTTTTGACTTTGTATTACCCCATACCTCACATGCGTAATTCAAAATAGACCCAACAAAAGCATCGATTAGTTGGCATTGTGTGTTGGACTTAAGATCAAACTCTTTACATTTGTTAAATAAAATATTCATTGCTTTTGGTGCTTTACCACATAAAATGTTATTGATTCAATATAAAATTTCCAGTATAATTAAAAACAGTTCCCAAATAGTTAAAATAAAATCGTTAACTACTTCAATTTGCTGACCGTCATATGTCTATTTTTCAGATGGCAATTCAATTTCAATCCCCAACACTTACAATAATTAGATAAAGGATTTAAAAGGTTTTGTACTTGTTCTGGATATTTACCTATGATTGCCATATTGTCGGCAAATAGTAACAATATCAGTACAATATCATTAATACTTAAACCGGAGGTAGCTTCATTCTGCAAAAATAGTTCTAAATCCTCTATAAATCCTCTATAAATAAAGAAGATAACAAGGAGGACATAACCTCGCCTTGGCGTAGACCTACAGCATAATTAAAATATTCTGAATTTGATAAACAATGCTTAACACATGACTTACCATTTTATGTACATATTTTTTATTATTCTTAATAATTTACCTTCAAAGCCACATTTGAACATTATAGCCACAATGCATTTCTATATAAAGTATCAACGCATTTCATCATACCAACGTAAATGACATATACACTTTTATTTTCGTAAACATATTTTTGAACTAAGGACATGAGGATGTATATTGCGTCAATTGTTGAGCGCCCATTTCTAAATCCGAATTGGGCATCCGAAATGATGTTTAAGTTATTACAAAACGTTTGTAATGTACTATTAATAACTGACGTAAATAGTTTAGATAAACAACTAAGTAGGGTAATTCCTCTATAATTATTAACATGTGTAGTATCGCCTTTCTTATGTAATGGGATTATAATACCTTCCGTCCATTTCTCAGGATAATGACCAGAGTTCAATATCGCATTAATCAAATCATATATGCAAAGCTAAAATATCAATACATTCAATTAAATATTCGTTCAAATTACAATCACTTCCATGGGCTTTATTACGCTTTAACAGTTTAACGGAAGCTTTTATCTCGTCAACGGTAAAAGGCTGATCTAATTCAGGGAAACGTGAATTTGGTAAATCAAAATTATGTGTTGAACAAATGGAACGTAGATGACAAAGCATGGGTTTGAATGATCACTTTGAACATTTTCTTTTAAAGAAACTGGGAATCGCAAGCATCATGAATTCAATGTAACATGAATTAGCTGTTCCACTATTAAAAACAAAATCACAGTGTGTTTCGTCTCAATTAACAGGGAAAATAATTGCACTTTCATTAAAGAAACTAAGCTCAAACATCGATGCGAGCTGCGATATTGTTTTAACATTATCCTACGCGAGAGGAGAAAGCAAACAACTTTGAAATGTTCGTTTTGAGATGGATTATTGTGGTTGGATTTTTTCCAAACTTTGTCGCTGGTATAATTTAGTATTTTATTGATCAAAATTAAATTGTATCAGACAAAATTGTTGACTTCATATAACCTAAATACATTATAACTTCCAAATAAAGGGGCCATTTTACAATAGCGTGGTTTCATAAAGTAAAACAGTACATACTATGTTATTGAGATGCGAAATACCGGACCTTTTAAATCAATAAAGTATATCTATAATGAACATCAATGTTTTTTTCAATGCAAAATCAAACCAAATGCTTAAACAAATAAAAACGCAAGCAGGTGCGGCCCACATGACTTAGGGGCCCAAATAAATTGGCCGTAGACAGCGTTCTGCTTTATTCTGCTTTGCAAGAAGACGTGTGGAGAATTTAAAGGGACTGTGTCAACGAAAAGGGTAATAACGGAGGTAATATTGTAAAAAAAAACATGAAATTAAGATATTACAACTATCATATAATAACGGGTTGAATAAAGTATACATAATATGAAAAGCATATTTGCGTTCTGAGATAAAAATCAATTTGTAATATGAGTCGTGTTTGTCTGGCCCTTTTCATGTTTACATTTTGAGTATTTTGTATAACCATAGTTTATACACGTTTCCTTACAAAGCAGAACAGCGCAGTTGGATAAAGCGCTGTATACTGTCATTTCTTCGTATAGCTCTAAGGCGTGAGTTCGATACCTGCATGGGGTTTTATTTTATTCAAACATGCTTTTGATTTGTTTCTGTCGAATATCTCATTATCATTTATTCTGTATGTAATGAACTTGTCTTAGCACAATGTATTTCTATCGTTAAATTTCGTTGACATTGCCCCTGTAATTAAATATTATCATAAACATGTGCAACAACAATCAATTATAATATTCAAATATTTTATACCGTAAATGACAGTTAGAAAAACAATTACACATTATTACGACGAAATGCAGTCTAGTATGATTAGTTTAAAATATTTTCTTTAAAAAAAATAACAGTTACAATATAAACATATATGAGTATTTAACTTGGATAACATCACTGGCAGAAATTTCATTATTTTTTCATTAAATGGAAGTAGCACATTAACTGTTCAAAACACAAACAACTGATTGATTTTATGAGCATCTCCATTCAATGGTCAATGCAATACAACGGGGTAAATATCGATTTACCGACCACTCATTCTGGGCGCCAACGTCTTTTATTTCAGCCATCAACTTGTGCGAATTAACGATGAGTTTCAAGAACATTTTTTTGAGGGCTTTCGGACTTTCGCGTTCTATTTCTGGTGAACAAGCTCCTTTTGTGCAATTTCAAAGAAAAAAATCATGATAGTTTTATTAAGATTGCCGAAGTAACCAACAATGAGACCTGTACATTAAAAACGTATGAGCATGAAGTAAAATGTTTTTGTCTGAACATAAATGAGGTTGTCTGTAACATTCCTAAACAACCTAGTGAAAAGGAACAAACATGGAAATGTTTCACTGTCGAAAATGGACGTACGCTCTGGAGCAAAGGTGTTAACATCAGCATTTCTGATGGTTTGTATCTTTCAAATTTTTTTTCAGTTAAGAGTGTGTACGATCTTTCATTTCAATTTTTTTTTAAATAAGCAGATACAAGTGACAATAAGCTTGAAAGAAAACAGAATCACATAAAATGACGAAGGAAACCCTTCAATATCAATTAAATCAGCAAGTACTAGTGTCTATTTTTGCATCGTTTATTAGTGTTGTGTAACCTAAACCAACTGTTAAGTCAACGTATATACATGTATTTGAGTTTCTGCTTGTACAGACGAAAACTAATTGGTGATTTAAAACTAGCTTATTGTGCGTTTAAAGGAACTGTGTCATTGAAAAAGGCCTCATTCGGACAATGTCTTCAAAAAATCTGAAATTAAGATATTGATGCAGGCATACTAAAACGGTTAAACAGAGGTATATACCATGGGACAAGAGAGTACACATTCTTGGATAAGAATCAATTTATATTTAAGGGTCATGATTGTTTGGCCATGTTTATGTCAGAATTTTGGGCATTTTGTATAACCATAGTTTACACACTTTGCTTTACCAAACAGAATAGCGCAGTCTACTGTCATTTCTTCGTATAGCTGCTAAGTCGTGAGTTTGATAGCCACTTGAGGTTTTGATATTTCAAACTATTTGCTAATTTGTTTTTAACTTTTTTATCAAATATTTAAGTGTGTATTTTATTATTTATTATTTATTTAATACACATGTCTGAGTAAAGCTTATTTGTGTCATATACTATCATTTATAGTACAATACGAAGCCAACTTGTTCGTTGCCATCGTACCTTTAATAGCCATGTTTGTTCTTAACCTTTATTCCAGTTTAAAAAGAACTGTATGTTAATTAACTTAATTTGGTAACTGCATTTATGTCAATATATCTGTTGTAGGATCGTACATAAACACTTTAATATGCCCATAGTAAAAAAGCATTTAAATGGTAGTACAAGTTATGCTTGTTTTATGTTTTTTTTATTCGGCCCGAATCATTTCCTTGCCTTTGGCATCAGACAATACATTTTAAGTACACTGACATCCCGATGTATCTGGTTGTTGGTCTCCAAACTGAATCCAATATAAAATTACCTTCACAGTCTCTGACGATCAAGAAAACAAAACCATCACCGACACTTGGTCCACGGAGGAAGGTTCTACTATTTCGACACATGTACAATCCTGTATGTACAAGTATTATTGCGTATAGCATTTATATTTACAATGAAGCATTTTAATGCAAATACACTTTATGTAGAACTGGTTTTATTCGCGCGGGTTTTATTTTTGCTAATGTTCGCTATTTTATTTCCTCGCGAATTCAAAACCAGCGCGAATAAACGTGTGACAGACCTGAAAAGGTGTGGACATATGTGAACTTAACCTATTGTTACTGTGCATTGTCGTTTTTCACGCTTAGCCATAACAAAAACTCTTGCGACGCTAGTTTAAAGAATTACATGTAAATTTAAAATCAATTAATCATAGATATGTTGATCCAGTAAAACACATGGTAGGATTACGCTAGTGGTAGTTGATATAACATGTCCTATATTGTCAATATATTTTCAGTATTGAATTCGCGTCATGACGAAGACGTGAATTCAAGAACACGCGAATTAAAAAACGGACCATTTTGGGAGAAAAACGCGAAAATTCGTCCTCGCGAATTTGAAGCATCATACAGTATTTATCCCATTATTTTATGTTGTGATTTTGAAAACAAAAACGAAAGAAAGCACACTACATATTACGAAAAAACGAAAATGACGTCACAAGAATTAACAAGATCATATTATTAGACTGCTTTATCGCACAGTTGTATTTTCTCAATACCGGCGCTATGAATGGATACATACTTGGCGAGTTCTGAGACTTTTGGTCCTAATTCGGCAAGCGTCTTTTTGAGAAAACGTCGTTTGAAATGACGTTACAAAACTCGCACTGAAATTAGTTGTAATTGCTTCTAATTTTTTAAGAATTTTAGCGTTTATCTTTTAAAAGAAATAAAAATATTAGCTAACTTATTTTATATAATGTATTTTCTTACTAAACTTGTTGACTCTGACCTTTGGATTGCGCTTGGAACTGATTAGTCACATTAAAGTCTGACACATTTTGATATCAATATTGGTTTGACGCGTATCATTGCACTTTGCATTTAACCTGTCTTCGAGAAAGGTAAGCGTTTTTTTTTAATTTTTAATCACCATTACTGTTTGATGTTACCATGACCGAATAGTTGTAAAACTATTGACAAAAACTGACAAATAAACAAACCTGAAACGAAAGTAAAAAAGGGCGGCCGTGATATTCTAGTGACATTACATAAAGAAACTTCAGCAAACAGTTGATGTAGTACTGACTAGACGTGTTTGCTGAAGCCAACCCCGTATCGAAAGTCAACCAGAGTCGTTACATATTTATGTCACGCTATAAATCCATACATTTGCAATTTCTGGAGGAAATCATTTCATATACAAGCAAGTAAATATAAAGCAATTGACTTCTTGTGTGTTTTGAGAATCGAAATTGTCAAATGCATCGAATACTACCTGAAAATTAATCTGATTAGCACACAGTGTACAATTAAGCTGCCATTGTTGTTTTATCACGTGACTACGGGATTTTCATTTGGAAATTTTCGGATCGATCTTGACCTTTTCGCGTGCTCAAATTGTAAACATGGTTTTCGTTTTCCGTAATGCATAATATCTGTCCAATTACTCATGTCCGATCAGAAAACATATTGTATTAATATTGATGTAAGTGATGTTTCATCTATTATTCTTTTGCTAGATATTTAAATTATAGTGTGTTCACAAAAAGATAACCAGTGAAGTAAAAATCCATTAAATGTCAGTTTCGTTTCAGGCTGTGTTTGACAACAGTCACAGCACATGTTATGTTACTAAAAATAGATAAAAAGTCACATGACCGTGACATCCTGTGAGATTCTCATTTGACAAATGTCTTTCTTGTGACTAATTGCGTCCACATTTTAGTAACGAAACGGTAATTTAGAAGTGTTGTAGACCTTATTTTGCCATAAGTATGCTAACTAGATGTACACATTATCCATCTATCTAATAATGCTGCCTATTTGGTTCAGTAGTGCATGTTACAGCTTTCTTTTGCAGTTTTTTTGGTGACTGTTGATAAACTGTCACATTCTTAAGAATTGCTGGTAGACTTTACTATGGGGCTCGCTCCATAACTTTTTTGTCGCGCAAATTCAAAAAATATAAAAAGCGACATTTTAAGTTATGGAAGCCAGAACTTAGTGGCATTTGTTTGTTTATATTCCAATAAAATGTAGAATTTTGAGTAAAACGAGACTGTGTTGATATGACTGACAGTCAGTTATCATCTAATAGTTGTAGTAATGTATCACCTGAACTTATCTTCCATAAAACCCAGATTTTTTGGATGAAGCGGAAATAGTCAGTGAACTCTATTTTTATAATTTTGACAATATTGAAAATGTGAACTATTGAGTATAAAGATGATAATAATGATAGTGAAATTGATTCTTATCCTGAAACTGAAACACAAAAATCATTGATTATCATTAGTTTATTGTTTATTATAAATTTGTGAAATTACTTCATAGTGAAATTGAAACTGACACTGATACTGAAACAAAAAAAAAGCATCGATTATCAATACTCGATTGTTTATTGTTTCTAAAATTACTTCATTACTTATCAAATATAAAGTAATATATAGATACATGTATGTTTGTTTGGGGTCTGAATGAAATGTTTCATTATAATTAAAGGTGCGTTGGAAACACTCCAATGTAAATTAATTGAAGGATATTGCGGAGACCATCAGGGCATCATCCTGCAATGGCCACAACATCCTACACCTTGTACAGGATCCAGAACAAAAAAACACTTTCTGGAATGCCTATTCAAGCCCGTCCCAAATCTACAGTCATACCACCACTTCAGGTTTGCATAGATTGTTATTTTTGTCACATGCTTGTAAATACTTAACACAATGTATTATGCATTAAATAATATCACAGGAAATACATAGAATTAATTAAATCACAGGCAATCATGTGTAAATACAAATATGTTCCTTTAAAATACCTGGTACATTATACATAAACCATAAAGACTTATATTGATGAATACATTATAGTGATGTTCTAGTTTCCATCCTTGAAAAATGTGTTACACAATTGATTATTATGACGTTATGTATTTGTTTAAACTCAAAATAACAGCCGACAGACAAGCCAGGGATGGTCTTTGTGCAAACGTATGTATCTGATGGTGAGGAGGATCGGACCATCTTGATGAAGGACATAATGCCTGACAGTTTGCCGCACCAACAGGAGTTACTTGGAATATCTGCTGAACGCCAGTGTTGTCTACACGAAGAAATTTGACCACTGTGCAACTCTATCTGTGCCAGTACATGCCCACTGCCAGATGTACCAAAGCCGACAAAATGTGACTTATAACAGCTATTGTCATAGCAGTTTAAAGTTGCATGACCAGTATTACGGTGACACTGTGACACTGAGATTTAACTGCATCAAGAGCTCCGTAGATTAATGGATACAATGTAAATGTAAAAGGCATTATATCTACACACAATTTTCCATCGAAATAATGTTCTCTTTCGTTCTACAATCGAGAACGTCACATTGCACTATGTCTAATAAGAACTAAAACACATAGATGCTTTTTAATTTAAATAAAAAGGTTACCATGGTAACCACTCTGTTAATTATAATCTTATATCCCCACATTTCATAAAATTATAAATTTTGTAGGATGGAAATACATATCATTGAATTGAACTTTTAATGAAAGTCACTTAGTGGAAGAAAAGTGGAAGAAAACTTTAGAAAAAAAGTACTTTCACATCAATAGTTACTTTTAGGGTTACATTCTATGTCTGATTTGTTTTATTAAATATGGACATCACTGTATGAACTTGTTAATTGCAATTCATAATTATTAAGTGTAGTTTTTGTGAAGGTTCAGTGGGGATGATCATTCATTTCACATCTGTAAATGTTATGTATGGTTGCCATGGTTACAGTTAAACATAAATCTCTAGATACTTTGTCAACTTCACTGACTATTTTTGGAAAAATCAGATGCAACAGTTGAATAATCTGGGTATAGTTTTAAGGAAGATATTTCCTTTTTTGATAAATGGGTTCAAAATTGTTTAATTTCGAAATATTTCATCTCTGATTTCATTGTAATTCAATTATAGTAAGAGTCAATAAACAAACGAACTTAACTTTTTTTGGACATAATAATAAATTTTGTTGAATCAGGTATGAACAATTTCCCTTACATATTCTTTTTGTCTGGTATCAGCTGTTTTAATAAAATGCAGCAAACTTCCTGAGTATTACAGGAATTTCATTCTTTTGAGAGTTGCAATCTGTTGCCGAGGTAACAAATATGTGTTGTAATTTTAAAATTGTTTTACAGTGCTATAATAGTGTTATTAACTTTATTGTTGTAACAAAACCTTGTGTTTGTGATTTATTTCTACAATTGTACGTATATATGGAAAGTTTATTGGTTTGACCTACTGACATGAAAATAAACCCCAAAAATATAATATTTTGCGTTTTAGAGGGTAATTCTAAGGCCAAGGTTTTCATCTTAAATGGACGAATATTGCAAAAATAATACGTTTTCTGTGTTTAACATATATTTAGGCATCTGAAAATGTGAATAACTCAATTTCGCCAATTTGCCACATTTTGACCAAAAATCTCAGAATAGGCCACATATTATGGGGTCGATTTGCACAACACTACAGGTACTTGTAAAGTGCTTACCCCAACTTCGCCTTCCAAGTCTATGTCTCTATACACATTTTGTCCAATGTATCAGTTTCTGTGTTGGTAAACAATAAGAACAATTTTGTTAATTCCAAATCAAACTATCCATACAATGTAGATTTAAACAAATACGTTTTTGGACGTAGAGGTTTTATCAACATTTTTTGTAAAATACGAAAGATTTTTGGGGGGTTTAAAAGCATGTGATAAAAAAGATCTGACACTCGTTGTCATCGCATACCATATTTTATTAAACTCGTCCAGAAAACTTCTAAGTAAGACCGCCTAAGGCTCTCTTACTAACAAAATTCCTGAGCTCGTTTATTAAATTATGTTAGGTAATGACAACTCGTGTCAGATCCTGTATATATGACATAACACACAAACTGGCATGCATATATTGAATTTAATATTCACACAGTTTTTATTATTTAATGTAAATGTTAGTATTAACAAGCTCACACGTTTTGCGGTGTTTAGTTTTGACTAGAAACATATTCACTTTTGTGTCATTGTATGATTTTATGGTAGATTCTGTCGTAACGTCAAGTATTAACTACAGTGTTATGGTTTGTTCTTACCTGTTTAATTTTGGCTAAGTGTTGACAAGTTAATTAATAACAACATAATTTTTTTGTCGTGTATACACAATATGTCCATCACAATGTTAAACGATATCAGTGCATAGAACCCCGTCTGCTTGTTGCATGCTTGCCACTGGTCAGTTGTTGTTACTCAGAAGTTGAATAATAAACATAGCCACTGGTTTAAATGTGCATCTCTTATACACGGTTAGGAGACTGACCGCACCACCTTATTTGCAGCTGGTAAAGACAATATCCGCTGGTTACTTCCGAGGTGGTCAAGTGGAGTAAAATATTGTAAATAGTAAGCGTGGCTCAAAATGTTGTTTTATATTTCCTCTAAACGATACTTTTTCGGACATTTTGATATTTTTTCGGAATGTCATTACATATCATTTTTAACACCTCCAAATCAGGTGGTCCGATGAGTCTCCTAACAGTGCTATATAAACATATAAACAAATATTGTTAAAGACGCGTATGAAATAGCAACGATTGCATTATTAAGAAACAATTATTATGATATTAACGATATTTAAAGGTCAGTGTGAGGTACATTTTTCTGAGTGATACAACTTCAGCCATCTGTAATGTACCTAAGCTAAATATATATATCGCTAGCGCCGCAGACCAAAGTTTAAGATCTAACCCGTTGTGTGAGCCACACGTTTTTTACCGTATTTTTGTTGTTTTTAACTATGCTTTCCGACAGACTGACAGTTAATAGTGATTACATTTTAATGGTTATGTCTCACTTTCAGAATTGAGAAAATAGCATAGGGCTCCTATTTATTATGTATTCCTTTGTATCGCATAATAAAACAATATTTTTCTACCAAATGACATATATTTGTTTCGGAAAAACAAGACGTATACATGTAGGGCCATGATGTCCCAAAGTGCTTACCTGAAAATTGGTACAGATGAAGGCTATACTGTTGTGACAGGTTTGGTGAGGATTGTATGAAATATGAAGTCTCTATCCTGAAACATGTCCATGTTTGTATATTTTTTTTACAAACAAAGGGCAATAATTCCGGTGTTTCTGGCCAGGTTTTATTTATATTCAAATTGACCCGTACTCTTATTGTCATAAACAAAAAGGTGCAAGACTGATGAAGATTGGATGAAAAATAACGCCTCTATCCTGAATAATGTCCATTTATTGCATATTTTTTCACAAACAAAGGGCAATACATCCAGTGTTTCTGGTCCGTTCTTGCTTATGTTCGACTTCAACTGTAATCTTATGGGATGAAACATGAAGTCTATATTCTTAATATATATTTTTAATGAACACAGGGCAATGACTCCATTGTTTGAAACATGATCTGGCCCATTTTTTGGCGTCTTATGAGATCTGATGGCCATACACAAACAGTGAAAGTTTGCTGAAGATTGAATGGAAAATAAAGTGTATATGTTAGAAAAAGGCATTTTTGCACTGTTTTGCATGAAAAGTAGCAATAACTCGAGTGTTACTTATTTGGTTTAGCCCAATAACAATCACATCCGAGATTTTATTATCATACACAAACTGTGCAAGTTTGGTTAAGATTGGATAAAAAGTGAAGTCACCAGATCGAGAACGAATCAATTTGTTGACGGCACACGTACGACGGACGGCATACGACGGACGACATACGACGGACGAAGGACGACGCAGGAGAGGTCTCTTATACCAATAGCGTCGTGCACAAGTGATCTTAAAACAACAACAACAACAACAACAAACGAATAAATAACAACAAACATTTACTTAAAATAAACTGGATATATTTGTGCATGACTTAATATGCTAGAAAGATGTTAATTGGCATTTCAGCTATTGGTACCGGCTTCATTCTTTTCATCGAGCTACGCAAACCCCTCATATGTTTCTCCGCTTGTTCGTTTTTTATCGAATAGGTTAACTTTTTAAAACAACAGCATTTGTGGGAATGCCTATAATTGCGATATACAACAATTGGTTAACTTTTTTTTGAATTCGCTTATTCTTACAATGACACGACTAACATTCTTTGACTGAAAAATGTAGTATAGTGTTGATAAAATGTCATGTTCACTGGGCAAATAAAGAGCAGATTGATATTGCGTGACGAGTTACCTTTTCTAACATGATATTCGTAGGTTGTCCTATAGACAAGGGTCACAGTTTATCGTTGTTAAAAATATAATATGGATCTAGATGCATGACAACAAATTGTATTTAATAAGTTTTGTCTACGAAAAAGTGATTTCTCATGATAATATGAGACAAACCCATTTTATGATAGAAATACACAATACCTAAACATCTAAATTAAAGTGTAATATACATATATTAAATAATAATTGAAATGTTTGAAGAGTGACCATCCCAAGCGGTCATCGAATTCACGACTAAGGAGTCATAAGAAAAATTACAAACCATCGTTGCTTTTCTGTTCTTCTGTTTTGTAAGAAAACTTGAAGAACTATAGTTATATAAGATACTAACGTTCCATGCTTGTAAATATTAACATGAACATAGCTAAACAAACACGAAATATACGATGTTACGATTTTATCTCATCATTCTTAAATGTTTTGTTTATTCAGATAATATATAACTTAGTTAAAAACTGCCAATAATACAATCTTGGTTATTTTATGAAATTGAGATCATTTTTTTTAAATAGAGTCCTTTTAAATAAACATTGAATATAAACATATTTTACATATAACCACGAAATATCCATAAAAGATATTCTGCGTCTATGGTAAATTTGGAACTGAAGAATGCAGATGGAAATTACTACACACACAAACTGACAATTATGTAAATTAAGTAAATTCACTTATCCGTCACATGACGGACAAGATTCAAACTGCAAACTATGCTCACATATTAAATCATACTCAATTCCTCCTAGCATGTCATATGATATTTTTACCTAGTTTATTGTTGTCTTTTTAGTAAAAATAAAACTAAATTGTCTGCTAGTCTGTGTCTTAAGGAGTAAACGGACAGAAACACTGAAAATAATGTGTATACAGTACAGAAATCAATACATAGAGAAATATACGACACTGAGAATATTTTATTAATTCGTACATTTTAGTAATATGCACACGTATTCAACTGTTCTAGACAAGTTAACTATTTATGGTGTAACCACAATGGCCCATTTATCTGATTCTTAGTGTATGTATATGTAAGCCTGAGCAATTGAAATCGACAATCCAATATACCTGATCTCCCCGTAAATTAACATCGGGTAATTAAAATGGAATGACCTAGGCACGTCTATTGAGTCAGGTGACCTGCGGCTTTATAAGCGGTAGAGCACAGTGCATTAGGCAGAACCGTTACTGATGCCGAACAAGACAATCCTGATAGTAAGTAAAATAAAATAATGAAGCTGGTGAGAGCTGATTCTTGATCTGCTGCTTGCGACTACCACGTACCAAACATGTTTAGACGTTGGAGAAGCAGCAGTAGCTTGACATTAGAAAGACTCGCTATCCCTTGTCCGATTGTTGATGCGATCTACAAAGCGACAATGATAGTAAGATCTGCTGTACCACGCTTGGTTCCATACCTTGTTCAGACAATAAGATACTGTGCTAGCCCATCATATCTACGGATATCAGTGTTCCATCCGACCGTCTTGTGTATACGTCATTCCATCCACTAAGTTTGGTTGCCCATCCAATAATTTTAATAGATCACATCCTTGATTTTAGGTTTATCGGGTTTGTTTAATGATTATTGTATACAATCATTTGACTAATCAGGTAGCCCCAAGGAAAAATAATATCAAGTTTTATAGACTAATGTTAATATTGTGCGTGCACTAGACCCCCTGCACGTTACAATGGCAGTCTAGATATATCGTTGTGTTGTTAAAAATAGCCAACAGCGATAATATTGTCGAGTGTCTTGCTCTTTCAGTTGCATATTGTTCCTTGAAAGCCAGAAGTGTCATCAGTATAAATGACTTTCAAGGGACCATACATAGTTTACAGCTTAGGCAGCCTAACCGGACACAGACCTTGAAGTACAGGATACATATATTTGCGAGTATCATCCCAATAAGTCTTAATGATGTACACCGTCATGAGGCTATTTATAGTGTACGAATACAGAAGGGGCTTTCAAAAGATATATTTATTTAATTGCTATATTATATGTAATGCTATGTTCCCACTATCACGAGTCGCGTCACGATTGCGATCGTGGTCTTAATCGTGGATCGATTGTGGTGATCCTATCAGATCTTATCAGATCTTGAGGTCAGTCGTGGCACTCGTGTTAATCGTATAAACAGTTTGAATGGTTAAACAATTCTATTCGATTAACACGTTCAGTTGCGATCAATTGTCCATCGGGATCATCGTATCAGATCATATTGCATCGTAACACAGCGCCAAAAATCGTATCTAATTGTGCATCCAAATCGTGGTGATCGGTATCGGGCGTAGACAAGAAAAAAGTTCACGCTAAGTTAAAATGTGCTGCGATCTCAAGAAACAATGCAATCAATAGTCAGTCTGGCTTTGTTTAAATCATTCGGGTCCAGTCGAAGCTCAAATCGTGATCTCCATCGATCATGTTCGTGAGATAACGTCGCGAACACAGTGGTATCCTATCGTAACGGAGCGCGTTTATTCGTGATAAGTGTATCGATACTTATCTGTGCCTACTTGAACGTCCTAATTCGGGAAATGCGATCGTGATGATCGTGTCAGATCGAGACCTAATCGTGGACTCGATCGAAACAATCCCAACGGAATGTATCTAATCGTATCTAAACTGGAGATCAGACCGTGACAGATCGTGACACCTGTAATTGACAAATCGTGACCAGATCGCAACAGAGCGCAAAACATTGTTTCAGAACATATTGACTCGAATCAAATAGTATCTAAGCCTGAAATCTCAGATAAGTACCACAATCAGCTCCAATCGTGCCGTTCACAACGGATCGCACGATAGTGGGAACCTAGCATTAATTGCACGTTATTTTTAAGCGTTGCATTTATATTCATGTTTTCATTATGTGCGAATTGTGCTGTACCATTATTAAATTTGCCATCAGTATACATAACGTGTTTCGACTATGTTCTTTATAGTTTTGAATGTTGCCATCACTGTTTTATGGTCATTGTAGGATTGATTTTTATACATTAGCCGATGCAATGTTTAGATTCACACGTTCCGGACTACTCGCGGGAAGTTTTCACAACATTTGATTGGATGTTGAGAAAGTTGAAAGATTAGTTACGCAATTAAGAAATCTATGTTCTAGCAAATTGCAAATTATACGGATATATGTACATGTATATATTCAAACAGATGGCCGTTCAAAAGAATAGACGGACAGTTAGTAGAATACGCATACATCACAACGTTATATTAACATCAGTTATTCTTAACATGTATGATACATTATTTTACAGCAGTTTCTAGAAGCGAATTGATATTCATCATCATTGCTGCTGCTGCACTTGCTATTTCAACAATTGTTGTTATGTGCGCATGTTGGAAAATTCGAACGCGTGTATTGGGTAAGTAATTGTTGAATGTCAAAAAGTGAAACATTTGAAAATATGTGTAATTTGTATGCAATTAATATGTATAACTATTAAATACAGCAACGTAGCATTTAATTGGTTTGATACTGTTTATTGTAGACCAGTTGCTTAGTTACATTCGCAAACAGAATGGATTCTATATTAAGACGACCGTATACGTGTTGACTATCCGAATACATATCAAATGATCAAATGACACTGTAGAAGATTATCTATAAGAATTGAACTTGAAATTCTAGTATAATGCACTTTCGCTTATCTAAACAAATTTTGATTTAAATCCAACACAAAATAAAATTAACAACCCTCTAATATCCCCAAAGAGTCGCATGGCCGCTTGGAGCCAGACTTTTTGAAACAGTGGTTCAACGTCATCTAAAACACACATTATTTCCAATAAAGAAACTACACAATTATTTGCGGAGCATGAACAAGTTCGTAAAATAATATTCAGGAAAAGGTTTATAAGTAAGAAAATTAGTACAGTAGTATTGTGTTTTGAGTACTTGTATTAAGTAGCATCGATACGACTTTACTACTAGTAAGCTGACTCGAGTCGACGAACGGTTCAAGTTTCAAGTACACAATACTAACATAATATTTGTAATATTTGTAATATCATGTGACCAGTAGAAACAGACGTTACACAGCCAGTTGATATAAATATAAACAAAGTGAAACTCTAGTTGCGACAGCAGGAGAGAATACTTATTTCTTAGAGCACCATACAGGCCTTATACCATACAATCACTATTAGAATATAAGATGTAAGAGAAACATTGTTTTCAATCGATGACACAAGGTTTGCAGGTTTTCAGTAGTTAACCCCCAAAATATTGAGACTGATCATATGTTAACAACTCAACAGACAATCACGATGATTATGAGCAACTTAGAGACGACCCCAGAATAAAATACACATGTGCATTACCAAGAAATCGTATATAACCCGATTGGGCTTAGTGCTAACCGTTCCACTGCACCTAACACTATGATCAGAACGGGGAACAATCAAGGGAGTACAATAACAGCTATGAACGACTTCGGCAAAATGGCTCTTACGCCAGCAATTGAAATGGGCAATATTCCCAAGATATCAAGCAGGGAAATGTATCTGCCTCCAGAAGATTACATGACCCCATTTCATCCATGGCTTTAGCCGAGATTAATTTTTCTGACGGTAAGGTGGCAGCATTGATATTTAGGTGCCATTTGTTAACTAGTTGTTGCATGAATTAAGCGGACATGCCTTAGCAAAAACTCTTTAAAACGTTGAATGTAAATATAACACAAATGTATTTCTGTAGGCTGTAGTGTCAGTTGATATGTTATAACATGCTAAATATGTTATGACTATGTAATATATTTGCAGATGTTTTCAACGATTTACAAACTCATAGGTATGTATGTTTTAAAAGTATATTTCTACATAAACTATTATTGTCCATTGTATTATTCCATTTCCAAAAGGTGTTATTCAGTTTGTGTTTTCTCGTATTTTTCATGTTAAGTTTTGTATTATATTCGAGTTACATTTCATAATGGCCCGTATGTTGGTTTTTGGAAGAATTCAATATAAGTCATAAAAGTACATGCATATTATTTAATTGTAGAATAAATAATATTCGTATGATTATCAAAGTATTAGGAAAATATCTAAGAACAAATAGGTAAAGTGCTGCTCAAAACGAGCAGGAGGGCAAGCCAGAACATTTCTTCGACATGTTCTCAAAATTTGGTTATTCCAAACTGTTTTTTAACTCAATGTCTGTAATAAAGGTTGATATGATGTTTTCATTTTAACTAAATATTTGCATAAATTTTTTGAATTTCAAATATATTCATAATTTCTCTGTTCACCAGCTCTGAGTAAGCAGATTTATCCAATCATCAGACATGTATTGACGAAATAAACCGCCATGGAATAAACTTAGCTTTATTCATACACTGTGGGATAAAGCTAACACGCGCAATCCAATGACGTCATCTTGTTGATTTTCGTGACGACATTTGATGTTTTTCGTTATATTTAGTGTGCTTTCTTCAGTTAATTTTCAAAATAAAGACACTCAACGATGAGATAAATATAATACTCGGTAAGTATTGATTAGAGATAGTTTTGTTTTGCTCGGCGCGAACACGTCAATCACTCGCCAAGGCTTGTGGTTCATGTTTTCTAAGCCTCGCTAAACAAACTTATCTTTATACAACACTAACCCAGTATTCTCTATGACATCAAGAAATACAATTTTGAATAAAAACTCACACTTTCTTTTTATCAAAACTTATTCAGTAAAAAAACGCATATTAAACTCCAGCTGCACATGTACATACAACTGAATGTGTTCAAAATCTTGCGTTTTAAACTTAAATAACGACGAAATTAGACTGACAATATGTTTAACAATTCAGCAAGCTAGA
Organism: Congeria kusceri; assembly: GCA_027627225.1. NCBI lineage: Eukaryota > Metazoa > Mollusca > Bivalvia > Myida > Dreissenidae > Congeria > Congeria kusceri. Next base: position 26,385,986 of record CM051026.1, on the reverse strand, counting down.
TATATTTGTTTGACGGGAATATCTTTTAAAAACATTCGTTTACTGCCAACGGTGTTTGTCGGACTTCATTCTAGGTAGGCATGGTTATAAATCCAATATCGTATCGTCAACTTAGGTTGTATTTACATGCATACAATAACTATAGTTTACTATATAATATAGGACGAATATGGAAAGTGGGTCGTTACGAGAAACTAGGACGAATTGGACGTGATGATAAATCGCAATACGCCACACTGGTTTGAAGTTGCTAATGAAATGAGCAGACGTATGTTTTTTTTCGTATTTCTGTTTTACAAAATTTGCTTTCCATCCCGTTCGATCGATTTTTACCAAAACTTCAAATGTGTATGCACGATCTTTCCTATCAATTAAAATCAAATTTTCAAAATAAGCAGACGAAAGTGACAATAAAACGTTAAAGCAAACAGAAAAAACAACATAAAAATGACGGAGGAAACACTTCAATATCAATTAAATTAACAAGTACTAGTGTCGACTTTTGCTTTAGTATTGTGTAACCTAAACTTACTGTCAAGTCAACGTATATAACACGAATGTCAGTTTCCGCGTGTATCGACGAACACTATTTGGTGATAAAAAACTAACTTATAGTGTGTTTAAAAGCAATGTTTGTTCTTAACTTGTATTCAATTTGAAATAGAATAATTGTTAATTAACTTAATTCTGTTAATTATAATTTTGCCACTATAGCTGCTCTAAGAGCGTACATAAAAACTTTACATAAAGTTAATTGTAATGCTGCTGCTCTTGCAGCTCTGGCTGCTGGTAGTAGTACTACTATTATAATGTAACTGCTACGGCAATTACTATATCAGTCTAACCTGACTGATTGAAGTTGTTAATATTTTTCTGTCCTTTCTATTGCTACATATTTTAATATTTGTATTCTACAACTGCTAGTACTTCAACAACATCGACAACAACTACTGCTATTTCTACTATTGCTACTGGTACTGATACTATTAGTTCTACTACTTCTTCTTGTACTACTTCTACTAACTATACAACTTCTACAACTACTACTACTACTACTATTACTACTATTACTACTACTACTACTACGACTACTACTACTACAACGCCTACTACTAATTGTGCTACTACTACTAGTACTACTACTACTACTACAACTACTACTACTACAACTACTACTACTACTACTACTACAACAACAACTACTACTTACAACTACTACTACTACTACTACTACTACTACTACTACATCTACTACTACTGCAATTACAGCTACTACTACTTGTGCTACTATTATTACTACAATTACTACTACTACTATTACTACTACTACTACTACTACTATTACTACTTCTTCTGCTATTTCTACATGTGCTACTGCCATTACTACTACTAATACTGATACTAATACTGCTATTACTACTACTACTACTACTACTAATACTACTACTACTACTACTACTGCGACTACTACTATTACTACTACTACTACTATTAGTACTACTACTACTACTGTTACTAAAAATACCACTACCGCTACTACAAGTACTACAACTACTACTACTATTAATATCACTACTACTACTATTACTACTACTACTACTACTACTACTACTACTATTACAAATACTACAACTACTACTACTACTACTACTACTGCCACTACTACTACTACTACTACTACTACTACTACTGTTGCCACTACTACATGTGTTACTACTAATACAATTACTACAATTACTACTACTACTACTACTACTACTACTACTACTACTACTACTACTACTACTACTACTACTACTACTACTACTACTACTACTACTACTACTACTACTACTAAACTACTCACCTAATACTGAATACTAAAAATACTGCAATTAGAGCTACTACAATTTGTACTACTGTGCTACTGCTTTTACTACTACTACAACTACTACTACAAATATAACTACTACTGCTACTACTAATTGTTATTATACTACAACTGCTACTACTACAGCTACTTCAACAAATACTTCTACCTCTACTACTACTATTACTACTACTACTACTTCTACAACTACTGCTACTACCATTACTACTACTACTACTACTAATATTAATACTAATACTACTACTACTACTACTAATACTAATACTACTACTACTATTGCTACAGCTACTTGTGTTACTACTACTACTATTACTGCCATTACTTCTACTACTACTACTACTACAACTACATCTACTACTACTACTGCTACTACTACTATACTACTACTACTACTGCTACTAATACTACTTTTGTAACTATTACTAATACTACCACTACTATTTCTACTACTACTAAAAATAATTCTTGTGCTGCTACTTCTTCAACACATTCTTCTTGTACTGATGCTACGTCTAATTCTACTACTACTACTACTTGTGCTACTTGTGCTATTTGTGCTACTACTGTTCAACTATTACTACTACTGCTACTACTACTACTACTACTAGTACTACAACTACCACTACTACTTCTACTACTACTACTTCTACTACTACTACTACAACAACAACAACTACTATTACTACTACTTCTACTACAACTAATTTTTCTTATACTACTACTGCTACTACTACTACTACTACTTCAAAAACTACTTCTACTTCTACTACTACTACTGCTACTACTATTACTTCTACAACTACTGCTACAACTACCACTAAAACTACTAGTACTACTACTACTACTACTACTACTACTTCTGCTACTAGTACTACTACTACTACTACTGATACTACTACTTCTACTACTAATACTGCTGCTACTACGACTACTACTACTACTACTTGTGCTACTGCCACTACTTTTTTGCTACT
>CM051026.1:26285060-26380442 GCA_027627225.1 Congeria kusceri | reverse complement strand
ATAGTGTATATTATTATAGAACATAATAAAATGGAATAAACATTCCCGGTTCAATTTTTTTTCACAAACTTTAGTTTTCATCATTTAACACTGTTTTCAATGTTGTATTTACGCATAGGGAAAATACGTCAATCAAGCTAGTTCATCACATACAAAAAAACATGACTGAGAAGCAATACCTTCATAAAGCTACCCAACGGATCTTGCTAAGCATGCTGTAAAAGTAAATGTGTACTACTATAAACAGATATAAGACTTTAGCATTACGGTATTAACATCTACGTCATTCTACTAAGATAATGCGAGGTGTGTGTTGTTTATGTATATTTTTGTTATTGCAGTTCGAAGTCTGTGCTGATTTTGTTACCTCGGAACAAGACAGGTATTTGATTGATGTTTATTTTGACGTTTACATGAGTGTCTTGTATGCGCTTTTTAATCTACTATGAAGTTTATTCACTTAAACAAATGATTACATACAATACCTCCCTAAACAAAGACCAAACGAATTTAGTTTAAGTGAACGAAACAATATTCCTCAGAATTTCTAACATAAGAATACCACTGTTGCAAATATGTATAATATAAATCTCCAGATAACAGCTTCGATTCGTATGTTAGAATCTATTTCACAATCAAATACATAGACAAAGCCAAGCTATTTCAACAATTATTTCACATGCATTGTCTAAGTATTTTATATTATCACCTCCAGTCGGTTTTATATCACGAGGTTTAAAAATAAGTAATTGTTGGCGTTTCTTTACTTTACAAATATTTAATACTTCTAATATTCCTAAACACACTTAAACGAACGCTAGCTTATTCGCCGTATATTGCGGCGTTTCTTGTTTACTGACACACACACATAATTCTTGTTTTAAACATTCAGTCTTAACTCTCTCTGTATCCGGCGTTCAATCGAAACAAAAACACATTGCCCAAAAATATACCATACGCACTTTGGTGGGTCAATTCTTACATACCATTAGAATAATTGGTTAAAACGAAGCAAAGTAGTACGTATGCAAATCGAATGTCATATCGAATATCAATATTAAAACAATATGGATTTTTACACATTGTTCAACCATCGAAATCCACTTAATTAAATCTCTTGATTTTAAATTATAGTCGCATTATTAAAATGGCAGACATGTATGCATTGTTCACACATTGTTTGGATGAATATTTATAAATTCGCCTGTTCATGCATGTTTAACATTTTAATTTTGAAAAAATCAAACAATCACAAGTGTACCCTTATATAACCAGTTGTACATTGCATATATTACATTGAATATTATTTGAAACACAACACCAGGAATATTGATAACATTTCGGTATATGTAGTGAAATAACATATTTATTATACACTTATATAAATACATAAATACATACATACAACATACATGCACACATTGATGAAAAGAAAGGACAATTATACATTAAACTCGAACCCAATAAAATGTAATGCAAATATCACAATATATACAAATATTCAACGGATCAAAAGGACACATTGTATAATTCATTACCATGATCAATTTCTTCAATGAGCAAACGAATATTTTTTAATATGAATAATTTAATTACTGAAAAGGAACATCAATCGTTGATTGACCTTAATAACATTCGTTATAAATGTACTAACTGTAATACATGTACGACTCAATTAGTGTGACTTTTTATGGAAAGTTATTGGTAATATAATTAAGTTATATCTCAAGGTATTGGGTCATAATTTACAAATATTATAAAACGAAACAGTAATAAAAAGTAAACAATACTGCAATATACATTTTAGTTAGTTGATAAAAGGCGTCAAATGGATGCTCTTTTTTCGTGCCTACATTATATCAACAACATCAACAACATTTATAGTTTAGTTTATTATCAAGATGAATGAAAGCGCAAATATAATTATGTGTTAATTGACAATAATATGTTCTAACGCATAGTTTTACTGTATTTTTTCACGCACATTAATTAGAACCAATACAGTGTTTATTGTCAACCAAAAACAGATAGTTGCAAGAGATGTTTGCTCCCTTTAGGCTTTCACGACCCCTGGCATTTTAAACAATTAAGAACCGATATCACAGAGCGTGTGCAAAAGAAAATACATCACCTCACAACTATGTTCACAAAACCACAAATTATTTTTACCAGTGCTGGTATTAAAATGCTCTTATAGAACTGTACTATTATTTGTTTCTTAAATTCCACTATTATGATGATTATGAAAACTATGACGATTATCATTATTATGATTATTATGATTAGCATGATGATTTTGAATGTGATATGATAATGATTGTGATTTTGATAATTTCATTAAGATTTTTGTATTTTGATTATAGATATCATATTATTGCTATCATTATAAACATGTTTCAATTCGAATTATTACATTTGTTAACCCAACTGCATGTATTAGTGAACGCTGCCCAATGCATTATTTATATTCAATATGCCAATGATGCAGTGAACCGGTGTTCACAAAAAGTACGTTATGTGCCTTTAATAAAACGTATCGACGTTGTTCTTTTCCCACTGAATTTCCAATGACTCAGTAGTTGCCTACATATCGATCACAATTGATGCGAGTTTTATGAAACATACTGTAGAAATACAAGGATTTAAACGTTCATATTAAACTCTGGAGATATCCCATTACTGATTACACGGACATGAAACACCGCATTGTTTTCTTTCTCTCATGTACGATCATTTACTTTAACAGAGTAAGACTATGCTGAACGAGCATACATGTGCTTTAATACACGAAAGTTAAAGTATAATATTAATACATGTGCCTGACTTACGGTTCTGACTAATTGCATAATTTACCCTTGACAGCATGTATATAGTTTTGCAAACATGTTATATCTTTTAATAAAATGCACTTGCTGACCAAAACCAACAATATGCTAAAAGCAGGAGTAACGAACAGCTTTAATTAATTAATCAAGCAAAATAGGTGTACGACTGGGTAAATATATTAACGCAATTAATGTTTTGCTTGAATGTGATGACTCTAAATTGTGCTTAGATAAGGACGTTTTCGTTTATCAGCATCAGTTTATCCTACCATTTTAAAAATGTAAAGATCATATAATAGTTTTATGCTGAACAGAAGCGGTTCCCTACAAGATTTTGTTTGGATTAAGAATTGATGATAAATGACAGTGCAGGACCTTAGCAAGCAGCTACGAAACAACAACAGTGTACACATGCACACGATTTTATTGAGTTATTATTCAGCATGCCTTTGAACTTGAATGCACAACAAATGCTTGTGCAACTAAAACAATATTACATGTGTTGTATTAGCCTTTTGTATCATCCATCCAATTTTATTGTAAAATGGTTTGCACTTATAATTAAGCAATGGTCACCCTCTGTTTGATACCTACAGGTATATACTGATAAATACAAAAAAAGTGTTCCTGTATTACCCGCGTTAAAAGGCACCACATTAGAACAAACCTATCATTTAATGTACTGTAAACACAATATGCAAATAGTTTCTAGATAAAATCATCAACATTAACATTTTAACACACATTTAATCAATACACAAACAATGAAGCGAGAAATTGTTACTCATTGTAACATTGAACACATATAAATACATTAATACCAATTTAGCTATTAACACACACACGAAGTATACTGCAGTCGACATGAACGATTTTTCAAAAGTGTATGTGTCAGTGTGTGTTATGTGAAAATTCAACAACGTAGGGTTAAAAACAACAACAACAACTGCGGATTTAAAAGTAGTAAAAACTATCCGTGGATTTATTATTAAATGAGTCGTTAACCAACATTTCCATCAGTGCATAATGCGTCCAAAGTTTTAGTTGGGATGTTGACGATTGCGTTGAAACACTATCCCTCACGTTTGGTGTCAAAGTTGGTGGGGAACGCAACTGCAGGATTCACAAATGCAGCTTGGTGTGTGTGTGTTTGTGATGTGGGCTCTCATGGTGTCTTGAACTGCTTAATATAGTTTTGACAACGATGGGTATCGTACAACGAAGCTTCTGTATCATGTGCTTCCTGAGAGAGTCAGCAGTTGGATAGTGTCCTGGTATTAAATAGCAGCTTGCGACTGAGTGCACATTACCCTTGCTTATTCAATAAACAGTTTAGAGCGAACTATTATAATATTTATATAATTTATTGAATCATGTATACACATATGTTGTTTTGTTCATGTCATTGTGAATTAATTTCAAAAGGTGGTTGGATGTCTTTAATATGTTCAGGTTGACAGCCAGTGAAAGCAAATACTTGACACGTGAAAGTTGTTGCGACTGTACAATCATTGATGTGACATTTTAGACACTTTCTTAGACATGTATTACTGTAGCAATATAAATAGTATCTTGTCTATGAGTTCCATACAGCATGTAACCATCTTTGTACTGTAAATTGAAAATGTTTAGTTGACCAATATGTATTTATTTTTCAAGAAAATTGTTCTTCTATTTGTTAGATTTTTTATTATTAAAAGTAGGGATTTCGCAGTTCCTTTTCAATTTTTGATACAATTTATGGTCTGAGGGATTTGGTTTCATATCCTTAGACATTTTTTGAATAGATAATATAAACAGGCACAACATTTGATCAAATTATTTCATGAATTTCAATTTTTGTGATGTGTGATTGTAATTTGTTCAGCTTTTTTCTATGATGTGCATTGCATGTTTGCATAATGATTATTTGACATAATAACTTAGTTTGTTTAAATTGAATACTGTTTAAATGTTTTGTTCCATAAATTTCTTTTTATGAATTAAAATGCTGTTATTGTATAGATGTATTGTTTGTTTACATTTTAACGACGCAAAGTTACATTCCACGCCTACAAAAAGTAGTTCCGAGAAGTGGGCGGGACTAAACAATCCTGCACGTGACACAGTAGCGTGATATTCGTTAATGTGGGCGGAGCTAAAACATTTTATCATAGCGGGACATGATAATTCAGAAAGTAGGCGTGGTGAATTTGTGTTATCAGTCAGTGGTAAAACCATGCTTAAAAATATTGGATCAGCATCTTCAACGTAATTGTGCCCTAGTGGCATAATACATTCTGAGATACCATAATTGATCATTATGTCACAGCATGACTGTAAACATAATTAGAGCGTAGAATGATATGGGTACGATACAAGTATGTGTGTACTATCGTTTTTATATCTCTTTTACCCTAACTGAGCCTCTTCGTACTTCACGTCTATTTAGCATAGTTGTATTACTGGTGTACTCCATAAATCACAGATAATTGAGATAAACATTGAAGAAGAATAGCAGTATCCGGTCAGTACAGTATAATAAACTGTAGTGGATAATGAGGAGATACAATGTTATATGTGCATTAAAAATATGATTCTATAACATCCGTTGTCTGAAAATATGATACAATAACATCCATCGACCAAACATATGATACAATAACACCAGTTTACCAAAATAAGTATACAGTAACATCAGTTTACTAAAAATATGATACATTAACATCCATTTACTGTCAATATTATACAATTACATTCATTTACTAATAATATGATAAAATAATATTTGTTTACTGAAAATTAGATGCAATAACATCCGTATACTGAAAAAATGTGACAATAACATTCGTTTACTGAAAATATGTGACAATAACATCCGTTTACAGAAAATATGAGAAATCCAGATGCTATATTTATACACAGGCTGCAGTCGTCTACATTTAGTTCATCTGCTTAAACTGTGTATCGATGCGTCCAGGTTTAAATGATTTTAACTTGCATTTCAACGTAGCGTGTTTCTGTAGTTGTACCAACAGTGGTGCATTCCATGAACATCTTCTTGCACACCTCTTGCACAACGGTTCACTGCATTAATTCTTTACGTTGGCCTTGTTTAAACCGAACCGCGGCTGAACATACACATTTATCTGTAGTGATGTAATTAAGCAAAGTACCATATTACATTTTCCCCATAAATTTAGTAATCTGTCTACCTTCGTCCGGTTGCCTAGTTTGACATTGCATTATGTTACTGTGTATGTATTAAGCTATACAAACAAAATTCGACTTTGATTTGAAATTGCCCTGTGTTAAATGCTGGTAGAAATTGCTAACCGATAGCCACAACAAAAAACTGAGACAAGCTTCGATTTACATTGTGCCTGGATGGGCTGTGATTTAATGAGGAACTGCATCTTTATTTGACTAAAACCCATGGGTATATATACACCCGTCCTGCGAAATTACACAGAGCACACAATAAGATCAACGATAGTGTTCACCATATACAAATATGATGATTTGTTTTCTTTATGTTGATATAAAAAATGCAAGTATTACAATGAAATGAAAATACACTATTATATTCATTTATTTTCATGTTAAAGCTCGTATCGCTTTAAAAAGCAATAATCGCGTAAAAGCAAGCCCGACTTGATTTCGTATCGATTACCAGCTAGTTTTTTTTCTTCAGCTGTCTAATGGCCTAGTTTCGTAATGCAAATGGCTTTTACATTGTGTGCATTAAAGTTATTCCACGTACAGAAACTACCTTAACAAAATCGAAACAGAAGGCGCAATTATCACATCAGAACACTTGTGTAAAGTGTGAAGACATTATGTGGCGATACGTAAGTTGTTGTATTTATTACGAAAATACATTTTTAACATGTTCATTAACATTTTGATTTTTAACAAAAAGGTGTATGTGTTTGCATGAGAAAATGTGTCCGTCTAGTGAATTTATTGATGATTCATGTTTCCCCAACCTCCGCACAGAGACCTAACTGGTTCCGAACATTGCTCTAATCAAATCACTGCCGTCATAACAAACCACGTGATGATGATCGATTAAAATAATCTAGATATCATTTATGGTTAAAATTAAGTTTTTGTCCCCGGCATCTTGATGCAGGAGGCATATAGTGATCGTCCTGTCCGTCCTTCCGTCCGTCCGCTCCCATGAAAGGGTAGTTTCAAGCTGCGCGGCGAATTAAACTTGTGGGGAAATGTGCTACTTGTGGGGTGCACCTCACAATTGGCCATTCAAAAACAAACATACGGCCAATATTCCACACAAGTAACGCGATATTTTTTGCAACCCACAAATTACGGATTTATGGACACGGACAACTTCCGCGGACGAGATAAGAAATTTTACTTAGTCGCTGAACCCCCTCTAACCAATCAAATAGACGTATACCAAGCGCATGCGCAGAACATTCCTGCACAAAGCAGACTGTAGGCAGACAAGTTTCGTCTCACTCACGTGTACGTAGTTTATTGTTTTCATGTCGATAACCATTCAGGAACACGTTAATTCACATTAAACAAGAATAACAAGTTTGTTATATTTATTTTAAACGTTCTATAACAAAACAGAATAACTATAATGCATTAACTTTTAAATGGAACGCGCGCCTGCTGAAAAACTTTTTTCTACATCGTGTTAAAAATTGTTTATATTGGCCCGAACCTGTTTCAATTCGGAAAATTTCTTGCACACTTGTTTGCGTACAGATAATCATTGCGAATTGAAAACATTCCCATGTTAAACAGTTTGATATAATATGGAATATAATTCGTACCCGTGTCTGGGAAAAGAATGGAGTCGCGGTACCGGTTGACCCGTTTATAAATTAAAAATACAAACTGGCTGCTAAAATTTCGTTTAAACAACTTTCAACAACTGTTACTTCTATTTCACTTGAAAATATTAAATATGCACTAAAGGAAAAAAAGTAGTCCTCAGCACACGATGGCGGTAGTGTTTGTCGAACCATTTTAGGAGTGTCAATTCAAATAAGATTATTTAAAGTTTCCAAAAGTGTTTATGTGAAATAATGTATATGATTTCTATTTTAAGGTTTCAAAGAAAGAATGTTATTGTTTTTCTGAGAGAACGAACAATATGTGTGTGGATGTAACATGATTTACGGTGTTTACCTGAATTAGCCATTTGTTACCATTGGGAAAAATCTGATTCGGTGGGATGGTGCAATACTCTTCTTAGTGGTTATTTTCGGATCTTAAAATTTCCCCCAGAATGTTGGCTTTTTTTTTTTTTTAAATGTCTGACCAAAACTTGACTTACAGGAATTTTCGTAGTTTATTAAATAATTCCAGCTATTTTTCATCAAAGCTATGACTGTATATGGAAGCAAAACAAGTCATTTATGTATTATATTAAAAGTAGAATTTAGTATGTAACAATTTCCTTTATATATATCCTCGTCAGTTCGCTTTTAAATTAGATCTTAATGGCCAAACAATTAAGTTGGTGTTCTAATCAGTAATGATCAATGCAATTGTTAGCATTACTTCCAATACTTTGTCATCATTGTACTGTCGCATTATCAACCTCGTACTGTCGCTTATCGTCATTGTACTGTTGCGTTATCACCATCTTACTGTCGCGTTATCACCACCAGACTGTCGCAGATTTTTCACCGTAAGAAATTTGTTAGGACCCCAAAGTTAAATTTGAGATAAATTCAATTCTTATTGATAATTGTATCGTAAATAATCCGATCATACAGCTCCATGATTTTACCAGTGATGTTTGAATAGCCAACATAATTTACGTTACCATGATTGCTTTATGAATTTGTTAGGCAAATTTAACAAATTAACAATGTAAGAAAATAAATGCGGGAATTAATGCAAATTATGATGAATTAGACGAGTCTATACAATTATTTAAAGTAATATATACCCTACATTCATCTTAGAAGTTACTTCATATAAACACGATTGAAAGTCAAATAACCATTTATACTATGTATCCCAAAAAGCAATATGCAGCGAACATTCAGCGCATTGGTATGTTTCATACTTTATTTTTGATAAAACTAGTTTAAATGAAATTTCATTATACTATGACAATTTAAAATTATAATCGGTATGGATATGATGTATCAAGGGTTCCTGTGTATAATTAGTATTGCAAATTGTGTTACGCAAATAATGATTCGACTTATTCCGAGTCTTCTTTCATGACATGTATCCATTAAAAAATGTAGCATCTTTTTACAGATTGAATGACATCTACTGGAGAAGTTGATATAATGGTGCTATTATAAATAATTCTTAATAGATCTTAGCCGCAATTTAAATTCAAACTTAAAGAAAGTTTATAAATATAAATTCCCCATTTCTTGAAATGTTTAGGTTTATGGTTTTCTGAATGCTAATTGATGCATGCACGAGTTTAATAACACAGCCATACAAAGGTTACTAAGCGCGCTATTGTTAGAATGACACTCCTGCTTCTTAAATGTGTTGGACTGGCTAGAATAAATGAATTACATGGAACGACAATTATGTGAATGAGATTGATCAATGGGGGCTATTTATTGAGCGTACCACTTATATGATTGTAGGCTAAACAAAATAGTCATTTTGTTATGCGAAGGAATATAGGATTCGGTTTATGGCATACAATGAAAACATACATTCATAAATACCGGTAGACTCAGATCTAGAGTGTATGTCGAGGATATGTTTATACCTTTATTTAAACCGCTTATGTTCACAATTATGTAAATTTAAATCCCCAGAAGTATTTTGCAATTTTTGTACAAATTAAACGATTGTCGTAAGTTTGCATTCCATACAATTTGCCCATTAAAATAGTGGTATTAAATTTTACCCCTGCATATTTTTTTAAAACATGTTAATGATTATGTAGTATAATATCTAGTGTAAAGAGAGAGCACTGTGGACAAATATAGGATGGTAAAATTCGTCTATCGAACTCAACAACGTTGTCTCCCTTTATTTATTAACGTTAGGTGACATGTATATGTACAATAACTCAGAATTCTAGTGTTTTTGATTGATATAGAAAAACAAATTAACCGTTTTTTTTTATAAATTGCAACAAAGTAATAATACTACGACACTCGCATTGAACACCAGTCTCCTTCATTTAACATTGTATAACACATGTCGCATTTGTTCAAAAGCATTGTTTAAACAAATCTATGCAATGCAATCGCTTTATATAAACAAACGTGATTCAAAACAAAACATTTAACAGACAGTGACAGCATGCCCGCTAAAGCTTTTGCATATTGTCCTTTATTGTATAGGCAATTGCTCACTTGCCTAAAACATGACTATCGGATGTTAATATGGGTTTCTCTCCTTGTGATGTCTCTGGAATTCCATTATTCCTATGTTATCAAATCAATTCACGCTTCAAATTGTACAAAAATCGTCAAGTTATCTGCTACATAGGATTGATTGAATAAATAAAGGATTTTATTCTCATACACTATTTTCATGATATTGTTTCTGGCATCTGTTGAAGTAACTTGAGTAGCATGTATTCGAAAAAATAAACAAAGAAATAAACAACAACAACTACAAATAGATGCAAAACATTTAGCACATAGTCAAAGTAGAATGTTATCACCATGTTTAAATCAGCCATATCCGGTGTATTTACCATACCGTACAGTTAAACCTTGAGCAGTTACGGCAAAATATGTTCAAGCCTTGAACGTATTTTCAATTGAAATTTGATCACGCTGTTAACCTAACTGCGTGCGTTCGGTTACAGGTGCTTATATTTTTTAACAGACAATGTTGCATACGTCATGTAATTATCGGTAGAGTTCTTACTGATATTATTAACATTTAAAGCAGCAGCACTTGTGCAGCATTATGATTATGGTATCATACTTGGAAATGCATCAACGTACTTTACTGGTAATTCGGAAATTAAACACACCATTTATCGTTTGTCAAGTTTATGATGTTTCTTCGAGGCTGGTGCTCTTATACAGTTTTACGAGTGTGGGTGGTGAAAACGGTTTACTACATAATCATGACAAATAACAAAACAATCATCATTGTTATACTTCGAAATATAAGACAAATACACCTGTCTTATCAGTATGATGGGTCTTAAGAAAAACGTTACTAAAATTATCAGCATGAATCAAGCATTATTACTGAATGATGCTTTAATATAATTCATATCAACTACTATTGTACTCAATACTCATCTGTTATCTGCTCAAAGACATCATTTATGTCTTAACTTCTTGTTCAATTCAGCGATGTATGACCATATTTTTCGCAAACAATATGATCTCGTTCTTCACAGGTGTGAACATTTAGATCTTTTTCTTCAAATTTCACAGTCTTATTTTTCACATTTTCTGTGAAGTTTGTGATCTCATCTAGTGTTGGATAAGCAATGCAATCCTAATCATCTGTGATTCTCACGAATACCCCGTTATTGGCCAATCACATTATTCTCACTCAAAAGTGTGATAAATGAGATCATATTGTTTATTTGTGTGTGAAAAATATGATTTGTAAAAATATGATCCAACAAAGCGCACATGTTTCGTTGATTATTGAAACGTATGTTTATATTAAAAATGTGTTGAATTACACGTGCAACTGCGACTGAATAAGTAGTTGAGCAGCACACATTACCATCCTGAAATCTTTATGATGTCTCTGGAATATCATTATCGTTATTTTATATCAGGCTTTACAAGTATGCTAATTTGTATAACCGCATGATCTAACTCGATTGAAGCATGTTGTATATAATACACAAACAATGTGTTGCAAAATACTTTTACCTTCGGTTTATTTTCTTGTAGCAATATAAAATATACTAGATAATAAACATTGATACACATTCTGACATACCCTCGGATTATCAGATGAAATGCGACAAATTCAATCATAATTTAATTGTTAGAAAACAAACGACCGAAAATAAAACGATAACTTACGCATTATGTAACACTGTCTGTCAGCGTCGGTATTGTTTGTTGTGTATTGTCTTGTCACGTGATCGTAGATCATGATCACATGGACATGCGTCAGCAAGATCTATTTGTAGGAGATTTACTTTAACTTCATCGGTTGTTCTAAATGCATAATTTCGCGAATGTATACAGTTTTATATTATTTAAAATGGTAGGTTGTATGTCAGAGTCCATTTCACAGAAGATATAAGCCCGTAAAATGTTTGGATTTTAAGTGTCCTTTTATTCTTGAATCTTTATTTTTTTTACTTCAATATTTACTACCTAGCTCATCGTTGACTTTTATACTAAGACTAATCAATATGACACGTCATAATGCTTGTTCTATGTTGTGGGCTGATTTTAAGATTATTCGTCATGCAAGGCATGGTACAAATACGTTGCACTGCGTTGTGTATTAGACGTTATAAGTGTAGCGGCATCTTATATAAAAGTGATGAGATATACTTTCGTTTTGGTTGATATTTCGTAAGAGAAATTTTTTAAAATATGTTTTTTATCTTTAATATGTAGTAATAGACGGAAATATTTAAACACGTTCTAGTTTATATTAACGACCAAATTCTAAACGAGTAGAAGTTGTTTTCAGATTGTTGCAGTTTTGTAAAGACCATACACATGTGTGGTTGGAACCATAAACTATATTTAAATAATTAATGTTTATTTTTATACTTGAAACGCATATGTATGTTAATGTTGTTTTATTTATGTCTTAAAACGACCCGTTTGGCCCTCGATTTTAGTCAATGTTAACACCCATTATGGCATGCATTTTAAAACCGTGTGTTGAGCAAATATTTAAACACCACATTTTTGCACTTCGTGTTAAAACTTTTTGTGTCCACGCATTGTTGTGGAAATCGTTCTGAAACAGCAATACTGCATCGGACTCATACTGAAATCTAGTAAATTGATCAAAAATGGGTGTTTTTGCGTTTGTTACTAGCAACGAATGCAACGGATATATCAGTCACAAACTTTAATACCTTACTTGTTTTAGAGATAACTTCTTCGAATTCTGAGCATAGCTGATAAAATAAAACTTACAAACAATGCATTTATTTTGTTTTAGTTTAATTATTACAAGTTTAATGCATATTCTATAAAACAGTATCACACACACATATAACATATTTACATTAACACATTTACATGTTAAATTATGTTTGATTTTATAACTAATCTCATTTACATAATTTATACTAAAAATTATTTCAAAATACAATTTAATATTAAACAAGCATTACATAATAAATTTAGTATATAATATATCAGTCACAAAATCAATTCATATGAACTTCAGCGTTTCAGTTATTTAAATAAATCATAAGCTCTTTTTCATATAGTTAGTTGATTGTTTCTGCATTTTTAGATGTAGCTTGTCATTAAACATTAATACAATCACACAAAATGTTTGTATGAAGCTTGAATCCAGGATAAGTCTTTGAATTCTAAAAGTTGATGTATTGTCAGCCGATCCGGTTTTCAGTCAATGAACAAAAGTGTTGGACAGAATCTGCAATTTAATATATAATAATTGTTTGTTATTTATACTATGAATATATTAATTGTCATATTTTGTTATGAACCTTTGCAGGGAACTTTTGAATTGATGAAACACCAGGCTCATGTATAGGAGGTTGTCGAATTCATCGTGCTATATCCGTTGCTATTATTTATAATGCAATTCAATGGTTGTATATTATCCGTTGCATTCGTTGCTAGTAACAAACGCAAAAACACCCATTTTAGATCAATTTGCTAGATTTCAGTATGAGTCCGATGCAGTATTGCTGTTTCAGATCGATTTCCACAACAATGCGTGGACAGCTTTACAAACTATAAAATGTAACGCATCCATTCACCAAGTGTAAGTTCTACAACTGCCAATGACGGTCACATATATATATAATCAATATATAGCATAGTATTTCGTGATGAGCTTCATTATTATAAATTACACATATCTGTTGGTTGTGCTTCTTTGTCTTTTGTAGCCTTGTCGATGTGTTTCACCGTATAATCCATCGTGATAACTTCCACCACGTTTCAACTTCAACTTGGTACTGATCTCTTATCGAATAATGATGCCACTTTAGTTGCAGCATCTTTATACCTTTATATATCGAACAAGGTGCGTTTATATCATACGATATTGGAATTTCAACGTTTTGGATTTGTGACAGAATGTGTTCGATGTTACATTCAAAAACGTATTGGCTGCCAGCCAATATTTAACAGATACCATATACCTGGCTTGCAAAAATATGTAAAAAAAAAACATGTGAAACTAAAATGCAGTATATGTTTTCTTACAAAACAATGGACATCTAACGTTATTTCTCATACACTTGTGGGATTTTTCCTGATTGCATTTGGGTGATGATGAGAAAATTAATGCATATTAAATAACATAATTACGTTACGTTACGTTTTTATTATATTAAGTGTTACATATAATTTAAGTATTGATCATTCCTTGATATTGTGTTTTCACATCAAAACTGTGAAAACATATACAAGTGAATGTGTCAACATTATAACCAAACATGTACAGTTCTGTTGGCATGTGTATATAGTGACATTGTTGTACAAAGTGTAAGTTTTGATTTGATGAATTTTGATATTTTTATATTTGCTTTCGTTTACAGACGATGATCAACCTGTGTGTTCTGGTATCACGGATAATTGTCTGCATTCACGGTAACGTTACAATAGTAATCACACTTCTTCATAAGCATAGTTCATTTTACTTCGGTGAAATACCAGTATGTACTAGTTGATATTGTTTTGAACATTGCACCTGGCAGTATTCATAAGCATTTAAAGGCATTTGTGAAATCTGAATCGATTCCTTCACTTACGAGAACACGGTAATAATTTACTTACATTTTTAAACGTAGCATTACTGTCATGAAATATAACGTATTAGCTAACGTTAGCTAGTATAATTATTTTCAATTATTAGTTTATAAGTTAGCATTTCACCAGTAGTACATGTTTTTACAAATAAAGGTGTTTGTGTTTTATTGTTCATTGACATACTCTAGGTAACTCTATTTTAAATTGTATTCATTTGTATTTTAGCACCGGTTATAATATATGCAGACGTGTTTCAAGGAACAATAGAGTTCAGAAATGCTTCTAGCGTGGAATGCATGTCAACATCAGACATTAAGTTCCAGTTTGTTCGCAACATTGAGGACAAAACACCTCAGACAATAGCAGAGTGTGAAAAGTCACTGAAAGCATGCTATTTGTCTGAACAGTCTCTTGGACAATACTATGCAGTCTCCTACACTGGCCATGGAGGAAGGTTCTGCTTCGTGAATGATATTGAGGAAACACGTGGAACATATTATTGCTGTGAAACCTATGTCACTGAAACGTGTATCCAATTGAAAATAATACAACCGATTAATGCCACAAACAGATACAATTCAGACACGGACGAACGTGGAGAGGTCAACAGCAAACCAGGTTTTTGGACTTAGATTATCATTTGACACACTATGGCAACTTCTAAGACGGTCAGTGTTTTAAGTTCCGGCATCAGAAACACGCACTGCATGTATGTGCACTAACATACTACATAATAATTGAACGCAATATACTTTATACATTGCATTTAATAAAGTGTGTATATACGGTAATATAAATCAATTTCAATATAAAGAAGTTTGTACATACAAACATACTTTCCCCGACGCTACATGTATTGGTTACAAGTAGCCTATATACATATTCGGCCAATATGTTCTACTTGTATCGCAGTATTTGCCTGTACTTTTACGCATTTCTAGGGACCACTTTTGCATTCTTTGAAGATGCCATCTAATGCCGTATCTGAGTGGGAGAACTAAACACTGACAAAATAAACTTAAATTTAACATCATTTTTAGCACACAAATAGAAAAGTACCAGTCAGACACACGCGGTGTTTATGTATAATGTACTCAAATCTTAGAAAGTTATGATTAATATAAAGCGTTTCTTGAGTGCATTCTTCATATTCCTTCGAAATATAAATTTATCAAGTAAATCGTAAAAACTATGTATTAAATTTGTTTATATTATATACACACATTATATACACATTACTGTTCCGGAAACAATGAGTTCTGAAATTAATATGGACTCCGGCAATTCCTCAAATCCTTGCTATTGTGTATTATCCATCAATCGAAATATATGACATATGAACGATGGTACTTGCAATTTTCAGCAACGACGTGCAATTTCGATGGTACAGAATTTCGGATGTTTTGCATAATCCAATGCTCGCTAATAGTAACTGTTCTAATAGTACAGCTGTCATACATCATCTTTCGACACCAGAACTACGGTAAGATTATTTCACCGTTCGCTTTTACTTTTACATTACGCTTCCTAAAGTATAACCCGGTGCATGCAATTATGGTAATACCTCGTTTTGGGCAAGCGCACATTTAGTGTTATCAAAACAAGTGTTCTATTTTTATCATAAAACATAACGGGTTCTATGTTGTATTTTTAATGGCAATATTTAATACGCATACGAGTAGTTATTTGTATTGGTCATTATTGCATGTTAAAATTCCAAAGCATTTAAAAAAGTTGACCGTAGACTTAATATAAATTGACTGTCGTATGAGTAATCTACATGGTAGCATGTAATCGTATTTACAATTTGACAGTAATCAGAAAATAAATCAATCTATTATTAAAAAAAACAACATAAAGATATCCGTTTTTAGAAAGGTATGACTATTGATTCGCCATACTGTATGTTTATGCTCCTGTAGTCAATGATGTGACAGTGTTGGCTCTGTTAGTTTGTTCGAACAGTTGTTTAGAAAATCCATTAAAATGGTTCGATTGCACCCATTAAGCGAAACATGTTCAAAGCATATACTTAACTGATGCTTATTCTGGCTTTTTATAGACTATCTGGTGCCTCGCTTTCTCATACTAAGTAATAGGAATATATGGATCTACTATGCACATGTTCCAATGGTGTAAATGCGCAGGACCCATTATAAAGCTTTGGTCGTACGCACGATTTATCGTTTTTTATCGGCCAATAAACAACGATTTTAGGGTTCGGATGCGCATACATAAAACAACGGGGCATTAGTTCGAGTTGTTTAATAGCTACGCATCAGAGTGACAAAGGGTTGTGTGTTGTTTATTGGCAGATAAACAATCATAACATGATTTGACATATATTTGTGCGATTCTAATATGAACGATTTCTAACTATGCTCCGCCCATAATCGGGACAACTTTTTGCGTTGTTTTTTGGGTACTTTTACAAAGATTAATATAGATAAGTTAGCGATTATCATTTTAGAATATTGTATATACACGTTTGAAGAGGATTAGAACGAAATAAATAGTCTTACAGTTTTCCTCTCCCAAGCACATAATCAGTTGCATGTTTTCAGGCTAACATAAATGGTCTAAATAATATAATAACAATGCATAATAATATGTAACAGTTAATGTGAGGTATATTATGGATTCACGATACGGTCAGCTATTTGGAGTAGGTGTAGAATATGTAACGTCTATATGAATATGGAAAGACAAGGAAGAGAAGGTAATATTGAAGTTCTGAGGCAAACCTACGCATGCAATCGTTTAATTTTGACAATAAATTAATTAACTGCATCAAATATGTTGGTTTTTGTTTCAAAATAAAGAGTGTCGTCCCCATATAAAGCAGTGTCAATGAAAGGGTGGCATACAGGGATATCGAGTTAATTAGTTCTTTCTCGAATATTTATATAATTCCTACATTCAAAAAACAAATGAACCGGCGTGTTTGATAGTCACAAAGTTGGAATCATTGAGTCAAACTTTAAGGTTGATACTTTAGTTTAAGTGTAGAGCTTCGTAGACGAGGGGCCAGAAATAACTTAACAGCATTAGATAAGACATTATCAGAGTTATCCATATGCAAATTATGCGGATGCA
Organism: Congeria kusceri; assembly: GCA_027627225.1. Taxonomy (NCBI): domain Eukaryota; kingdom Metazoa; phylum Mollusca; class Bivalvia; order Myida; family Dreissenidae; genus Congeria; species Congeria kusceri. The sequence continues at coordinate 26,362,663 of CM051026.1, read as the reverse complement.
TACACTTAAAAAAACAAGCGAAAGTGTCAATGGGTAGAGGTATCCCTTTCTGTGTACATATTGTTAATTCATTCCATGTTTGTGTATAAATATGCGTAATTGTTGAAATAATGAACATGTAACCGAGTAAAAAGTATTGAACGCCATAACTGACTTATGTCATCAGGATTCGTATGGTCTTGTTCTTATTATGTCAAAAAACGTGTCATTATGTTAAAATATTGTTTTATTATATGATCTGATCAGGTGAACTTGTCACACAAAATATGTTATTATCTCAAAAGGACGTCGTATTATTTTAACATAGTGTTTCATCATGAACTGTGATCGGATGAATATGTCAAAAGTATATGTTTCTATGTCAACATGGCGTGCCATAGCAGGTGAATGTGTCAATGAAATATGTCATTATGTCAAAATGACGTGTCATTATGTTAAAATGTTGTTTCATCATGTATGACATTTTAACATAACAACACGTCAATTTGACATAGCAAGTCACATTGCTAACAAGTTAACTCCATGCATTGACAAGAAAACGCGTGTACATATTGAGAATAGTAGGTTACTGCCTGGTTTTGTGTAATATATTAGAATAATATAACGGCGAGGCTTGCCGAGCCGTTATTTTATTCGTGCCGAACCTGATATATTACACAAGACCAGGCAGTAACCTGTGTTTCTATTTATCATACCACGTTTTTCGTAAAATATCACCGAACGAGCTGATTTTTTATGTATTTAACAACTAAGGGTGGCGCTGATTTTGATGAGCCGACTTTTACACGTACACGTTAATGCAGTTATGGATTTCTAAAAGTTGACTGAATACCTTATTAATAACATTTTGTAATGATAAATGACCTGTTTTCACTACGAAGACATCGATTACACGAATGCTCTTTCATAAAATACTGAACATGCGAACTGAAATGGATTGCGACGATCCATTTCATCGGAGAACACACAACGCCGAATTGTTTGGAGACGCCATTTTGGAGTTGTGTATTGAAATTGACATTTCGTTTGAATATTGACAGTATTTGACTATAGTGTGTTCGATTTTTGGTAATAATGTTTTTGGTTCAACATAAACTGATGCTGTGTAGTGACTTTTAGGGCATTTTATTATATATGTATTGATATAAATTTGTATGGATGATTTATTGTGTACCTTAGATGACGTCATATCACTACCAAATTCGGTTAAATGTGAATATTTTGAAAATAACGTTTGTGATTTATGACGTTTAAAAGTAATAAACTATATACCTTATTGGTATCAAATTGTTTGTTTTGTTGAATCTGATTCATTTTTACTGAAACTGTTGACTTTATAGTTGATTCCGAAATAATATGACGTACCTCCAAACATTGACTGATATAAACGCTAGTGACCTGATATAAAAAAATATATCAGACACCTTTGAATCAGGCCGATATCAGCACAGTGGCATGATAAAACAGAATAACACATGCGAAAGACAAACTTACATTATGAGTAGAAAATATTAACCGATATAGTCACAAGACAACGTTGAAGTTATAAATATTCTGCTAACATAACAACACCACCGATGACAACATAAGACGGACCATTATGTTGTCATCGGCTGTGTTGTTATGTCAGCATATGGCGTTCCATAATATGGGTCAATAAAAGGGAGTGTGAGCATGTCATAATAAGCTTGTGTGTATTTCCAGCGCCTTTGGTACGCAGACGTCGTCAAAACTGGCAAAACAAGGTATGAACAAACAAAACACAATTATAATAATCTTTTATTCGTAAAATAACATGGCCATATTCGTCATTGAACATTTAAGCTAGGGGATTGATTTGCTTTCACATTTACTGCTTTCTTTTAAAATCTGTTGTTCAAACCTATTCAAACGTAAATAAAAACAGTTATATATGTTTTATTAGAACTTAAATTTAATTCGTCAATCAAGCTATCGTCTCGCAACAAAACTGAATGTGAGTAAACATTGTAAACAACGGAACCTATTAAAAGATGTAAAAGAAATGTGTAACTGAACATATATAAGATATAGCATTACGTTATTAAACACCTACGTCATTTACTATGATAATGCGATGTGTGTGTTGTTTATGTATAGTTTTGTTATTGCAGTACGAACCCAGAGAAAGTGTTATTCCTCTGTGCAAGACAGCTATTTGATTGGTGTTTATGTTGACGTTTACCTGAGTGTCTTGTATGCGCTTTTTAATATTCTATGAAGTTTATTCACTTCAACAAATGATTGCATGCAATACCTCCCTACACAAAGGCCAAACGAACGCAATTATTTAGCTTAAGTTAACTTAACAATATAATTCCTCAGAATTTCTAACATAAAAATACCACTGTTGCAAATATGTATAATATAAATCTCCAGATAACAGCTTCGATTCGTACGTTAGAATCTATTTCACAATCAAATACATAGACAAAGCCAAGCTATTTCAACAATTATTTCACATGCATTGTCTAAGTATTTTATATTATCACCTCCAGTCGGTTTTGTATCACGAGGTCTAAAAATAAGTAATTGTTGGCATTTCTTTACTTTACAAATATTCAATACTTCTAATATTCCTAAACACACTTAAACGAAAGCTAGCTTATTCGCCGTATATTGCGGCGTTTCTTGTTTACTGACACACACACATAACTGTTGTTTTAAACATTCTTTTTTTTTTTCCGTTCAAAATATATTTTATTTTGCTCGTCAATAGGTGTGTGAGGGTCGAGGGCATCCCACTCCACACCGTACAGAGTTTACAAGAAATATATGCATATTATAACACATTTTATATCAATAGCTTTTACATTAAAATATAAACAATATTTGTTAATAAAAAGTTGACAATACAAAATTTCTAAGGCCCCATATCACAACTACTGGAAAAGGGGTAACAATAGTTCCCATTCTTTACTTTTACGCAAATCATTAAAACAGTTAATTTCATTTAGTACATGGCAATGCAAGGACAGGTACGATTTTGCTGCTTTAAGAGTGGGTCTAGTTTGGTTCATTTTACAATTATAAATAAACATTTTGATCAAAACAAATGTTAAGTTTAAGGGTCCATTTGTATTTGCATGTCCCAGTATAAAGGAAGGCATATTAAGAAAGTTCGAAAAATGATTACATCCAGAAGAAAATTCTGTTATTAACTGATTGACATGCTTACATTCCCAAAATATATGTTGAATAGTTTCACATTCAGTTTGACAGAAGGTACAGTTGGCTGAAGTGGCATAACCAATTTTAAATAAGAAGGAGTTTGTACCTATGATTCTATGTACAATTCTATATAAACATTCAGTCCTAACTCTCTCTGTATCCGGCGTTCATTCGTATCAAAAACACATTGCCCAAAAATATACCATACGCACTTTGGTGGGTCAATTCTTACATACCATTAGAATAATTGGTTAAAACGTAGCAAAGTAGTACGTATGCAAATCGAATGTCATATCCAATGTCAGTATTAAAACAATATGGATTTTTACACATTGTTCAACCATCGAAATCCACTTAATTGAAAACTCTTGATGTTAAATTATAGTCGCATTATTAAAATGGCAGACATGTATTCATTGTTCACACATTGTTTGGATGAATATTTATAAATTCGCATGTTCATGCATGTTTAACATTTTAATTTTGAAAAAATCAAACAATCACAAGTGTACCCTTATATAACCAGTTGTACATTGCATATATTACATTGAATATTATTTGAAACACAACAACAGGAATATTGATAATATTTCGGTATATGTAGTGAAATAACATATTTATGATACACATACATAAATACAAACATACATACATAAATACATACATACATACATACAACATACGTGCACACATTGATGAAAAGAAAGGACAATTATACATTAAACTCGAACCCAATAAAATGTAATGCAAATATCACAATATAGACAAATATTCCACGGATTAAAAGGACACATTGTATAATTCATTACCATGATCAATTTCTTCAATGAGCAACCGAATAGTTTTAAATATGAATAATTTAATTACTGAAAAGGAACATCAATCGTTGATTGACCTTAATAACATTCGTTATAAATGTACTAACTGTAATACATGTACGGCTCAATTAGTGTGACTTTTTATGGAAAGTTATTGCTAATATAATTAAGTTATATCTCAAAGTATTGGGTCATAATTTACAAATAGTATAAAACGAAACAGTAATAAAAAGTAAGCAATACTGCAATATACATATATTCGTCGGAGCTTTCTTCCTACATACTGACAGTAATTGAACCGTTTGGCACACATTTATCAATAATACGTGTCTATGCCTTAAGAAAGTTTGAATGTGTGCTGGGCCCATTTCACAAAACTCCGTACTGAAAACTTAAGTAGATTCCTAATGTCTGTGGCTAGTTCATTTAAATTTTATTTTGTGTTGTGACTAGAAACCAGTTGTGAATGCATTATAGAGCATATTTGTTCAGAAACAGTCGAAATGTGATGATGCGAATCGCAATACAGACAAACAACGTTATTTGGAAGTCCTCAGGACGGATACAATTAGTTCGAAATAATGATTATTAAAATAATACATTTCTAGATTCTTTTAATATGAATCACTCATCTAAAATTGGCAATATGTATACTAGTGAAGTTTTTTTATTTCTTATTGCACCAGTCATTGTGACTATTATACAAGGCACACGTGTATTTTATTTTGAATCTGTTGCAAGTATATGCGAACATATGATATAAAAAACGTTAATCCAACTGAAATACGAACACCTAATAAATACTTGAACTCCGGGTTTACTATTAAAGCTTGTTGCTGCAATAGTTTGCAATAGTTTGACAAGCTATAATTATACAAAGATACTTACAGTTCAATTTAATCGATTATTCACCCAATAAAGGTGTAAAAATCAAGCAGATACAAATGCTGATAAAATCAATAAAGGTGTGAAAATTGATTTCGATCTTCATTATTGATCCTTCGAATTAACAGTTGATTTAATGCACTAAAACAGGTGTTGGGACCCGAAAAATGAGTTCGAAATAGCGATAAATTGATATATTATTCCAAATAGCAAGATTCGAATAAAACATGAAATTTCTAATTAAATTAGAGTTGCAGTGGTGTAATGCATATGGTGTACACCTTGAAATTGGGAGGTCGCAAGTTCGATCCCGACTTGGGAAGCCTTCGAGTGATCTTTCTCAAGAGACACCAAGTACTGGTTCTATCCAGGAAAAGGACTTGAGTGTTTCTCTATAAGCCACAGGCTTTTTACACAATCGAGTTAAAACATCGAGTAAAACACAATATCAATAAAGAAACCTGACTGGAATAACATTAAACAAATAACCAAAGTACTGGTTTACTCATTATAAAACTTGTTTTTCAAATTGATTTCAAAAGATTCTCGAGACATTTTTCAGCTATTTATATTTTTCAGGTTGTTTTTAAATTTCTATGGACTGTGGGCCATTATGCCAATTGGTCGATTTAACTTCCAGAGCTCCGTTGTTTACAAAACGTACATCCAATATGACAAGTAGAAAACAGAGCTTTCCAAGTGACTAATACTTCAGGGTTGTGGTTGTAATGCCCACCTCTCAATGGTACATGCGTTGTGTTGTGTGGTAATTTGCCAGAAATGTGGACTTTAAAGATGTAACTAAGTGTTGATACTGCTGACACAGCTAAAGTTCTATGCTCAATCCTCGCCATGAATTGTGTGGAAATTTGCCATAAATATGGACTTAAAAGGATGTAACTAAGGGTTGATACCGCTGACCCAACTGGAGTTTGATAACTTGTATAACTGGTTTGTCCTGCCTACTTTAATTAATTGTGTTTTAAAGGGACTATGTCAATAAAAATTGCCCCAAAGGGGCAATTGCAGAACAAAATCTGAAAATTTAATATTAATATTAGCATATAATAAAGGTTGAAATAATGTATATATAACGGAAAACGAGTTTATGCATTCTGAGAGAAAAATCATTATATAATATGGGATCATTATATAATGTGGGCTGTGTTTATTGCAGGCCCTTTTATTGTTTACACGTTGACGTCATATTTGCGGGTTCATATGCAATAGTATGGCCATTGATTTTCACAAATCAGAATAGCGCAGTTAGTAACAGCGGTATACTGTCATTTGTTATTACGACACCGTCTTCGTGAGTTCGATATCCACTCAAGTTTGTTTTTCTTTATGATTTTTTTTTATATCAAAATTCTTATAATGTGGTAATTTATTCATACGTTATATATTGTATTGGCCTTTATATTGCTGATTTCTTGAAAAACATTTAAATTGCTGAAAGGGATCACTTTTTGGTTGACATAGTCCCTTTAAGTATAAAATGACATTTTTTATTATGTTGAAGCAGGATTTGGTAGTTTAATCGAACCAAGGTGGTATAAAATGACACAACTGTTGGAAATGAATTATTTAGGCTTCTATATTACATTTTAAGATTGTAACCCTGGCATGATTAAACTTACAGACACATGATATCTTCCCGGTATGACTGCCGAATACATGGGTGCCAAGGTGACAAAAGACATTAACCATTGTGTTAGATGAGAAAGTGTTGTACTTTCTATTGATGAAATAGAATTTGTGAAGTGCTTTGATAAACTAGTAGTTAAAAAACATGGTGACGATAGAGGAAAAGCACACTGGTCTTGCAAAAATAAATGCCCCATGTTTAAGTCCTTCATTGTCTGGGTTTTGTTTTTTTGCGGGTGGGGTGGAAACAAGTAATTTCCTCAAAGAACCCGCAAGTAACAATAATAACAATTGCCGTGTGTGTGTAATTCACCTCATGACTTAAATTAAAGACATTTATCTCAGCTAGGAGTGCATTAGCCATGTAAAACTTAAGTTTATCCGCTTGTACGGTTGCACAGTGGCCAAATTTGCATTGTTAAATGCCCCTTGAAAAGTTTCGGGGCAGCGCACAGTTGACGCAATTTCAGGGTCGTAGCTATCTATATATTCATGTGGAATCGCAATATTGTTTCAGTTATGCAGGCACCCCAGATCCGACCCTACTATAGAATTTGGAAAAAAGTGAATATGGTGCATTTTGAGCATTATTAGCTACATTGTACTTATAACGTAATGAAGTAATGAAGATCTGCATTTTACGATAACTGACAAAATAATTATTTACTTCGAACATTTTACTTTCAAGTAGAGCTGAAACGAATAAAAGCTTATTTTCTGTCCTTTTTGCAAGCTAAACTGCACAATTACACTTTCAATGCCTATGTCTATAATTATGTCAGTACACAGTAGGTTATTAAACTGATCGGACTTACTTTTAAAGGGTGGATGAAAAACTATATTTATGTGACCTGAAATTTAGTAGAATTATGCCCCTTTTCTTAGTTAGAAATTCAGGTTAAAGTTTGCGTGCAACAACTACATATCTCTATATCTACTACAGATATTCAACTGAAACTTCACACATGTCTTAAGAGTCATTATGTAAGGTCATTGAGCAAGGTCGATAACTCTGACCTGCAATTTAGCAAAAGTTTGCCACATTTGGTACGTTCAGGTTAAGGTTTGCGTGCAGCAGTACAAACATATCGAGTTCGCCGTCCTGTGACAGCTCTTGTTAATAATCAAGCTATTAACTATGCCCCTCATCAAAGATGGCAGGGTAAATTGGTTTGCTAATGTTGGTTGGCTGGTATTCATATTCGTTTCCGCTCACTTAGTCCAACAATTTTCATCTTGTCTTCACCAAACTTCATGACCATGTTTGTGGGCATAATATCTAGGCCCAGTTTGATAATCAGCCAATCTTTATGAAACTGTTTGTAATAAAATATCTCAGTCAAGTTCTTTGCAAAGCGCAATAATCAGCTAAATCGCAATGGATTTATGGTCCTTGAATTATTTAATATTGGCCCTTGTAACCGTTTCCACTCTTTCACTCTCAAGTCCAACAATTGTCATCTGATCTTCATCAAACTTAGTGAAAATCTTTGTTGGCATAATACCACCGTGAAGTTGGATAATCAACCAAATCGTTCAAGTAACTGTAGAGTTTTGGCCCTTTGATTATCTAGAATTAACTTTTTTAGCTGTTTCCGTTCTGATCTTAACCAAACTTGAAACAAATGTCTGAGATTATAATATCTTATACAAGTTTTATGATCATCTAAATTGCCACAGGAACTGCAGAGTGATGGCCCTTTATTTAACTAAAATTGACCGTTTTAGCAGTGTTCATCTTATCTTCACCAAAATTGATGTTTATGCCCCCTATTAAAGATGGCGCGGTATTGGTCTAATAACCAGCTAAATCGCTCCAGGTTTTGTGGAGTTATTGCCCTTGCATTATCTGAAATTGGTCTTTTTAGTCGTTTCCGCTTTCTATATCCAGCAATGTTCATCCAATTTGCAGAAGTGCTAAGCATGGTAAGACAAGGAGTCATGTGCAAGAACTCTAGATATATAGGTCAAAGGTCAAGGTCACACTTAAAAGTCAAAGGTCAAATATAAGAATATAAGCCATAGACCTTGTCCGGTGTATAATTTTGTCCAGCAGGGTAGGAGGGTTAACCCTAACCATTCGAATTACTTTTCAGAAGTGATTAGCATTCTGAGGCGGTATGTCACATGCAAGAACCAGATACCATGAACCGAGGTCAAGGTCACACTTAAAGGTTAAATATATGTATTCATGTTAAAATTAATGTTAAGAGTCAGCATTTTCAAATAACTTTGTAGAATTGATATACGACAGTGTGTCGCGCTTTAAGCTAGGTCCACGGTCAAGGTCACAGTTTAAGGTCAAAGGTAAAACACAAGAATAATACTCTGTCTGGAGGATAATTTTGTCTGACATGGTCATTTTTTCAAATTACTTGCCAGAAGTGTTAAGCATGATGAGATGGTGTGTCGCGCGCAAGAATCAGGTCCCTAGGTCCAAGATCAAGATCGTACTTAAAAGTCTGAAGTCAAATATAATAATTTAAATTTACACCATATAACCAGTGAGAAATTTACCTACAAAATAACGGCCGGATAATGTAGAGATTAGCAATTCACTTAGCTACCGACCACTTCAAGCAACGCACCCTAGAATCTATTATTTATTTTAGATGTTTCCTTAAATTTTGGACAGTCTTCATTTGGATAGGAAAACACTAAAATTTTATAACAATTTCGATATTATTTATTTAAAGTATTCTATATTAGACGTACAAACACTAACACGCTGTTTGAAAATGTATGTTTTGGGTTACTCACAAAGTGTGTAGCAATTTTAGAAAATTTTCTAAAAAAAATTAATTTCCTCAGACAAAATCTAAATTTTCAATTAAAAATAAATAATTATGTAATGGAATGTTCTCAATATAGATAACTAACACACGTTTTATATGAAAAAATAATTAAAATCCATTATATTGGGTGGTTGAATAACCAGGGGTGGCTGAATAGTTGGACTTAGATTCATTCAAACCTAACAGTCAGTCAACCAGCTCATGAGTGTCGTCGAATCACACACGAAAACATCTGTAGCCGGATTTGAAAGTTCTAGCCACAACACAAGCTTTTTTTAATTGTATCTACTATCGGATACGCTATGCACATTTATCATTACCGATAGTTTATATGAACTATTCGATGAACATCGTCCAATACCTCTTGAATTGTGTTTCTTCTTTAATATAAACTATTTCTTTTATTACATGCATATTCGTATTTAAAATAATTGATAAACACTTGCTTAGGTACCCCATTTAACATGAAAACACAGCACGTCGTGCCATTTTACTACATGCCCATGGGGTTTCATCAAAATTGCATAAAATTAAATACCAGTTTACAAACATGTACACATTGTAGTATATGTTGTTGTTTTCTCGCCTTCCGATGGACTACTTGTACATATTATATATATAACATCATTTTATTTCTCCAGCCAAGGGCACTGTTTGTTTGCTTGAAGAATAGTCTGTAAATAGCCTGTAAATATTTATACACGTGCCGTTTGTCTCTTCTATTGCGTTTGCTTGTTAAGAAGTGGTGTTGTGTGTGTATGTATTGTTATTCCGTCTTGACCCATAATGTGATCTCTATAAGGCCTGTCTATTAATTTTATATACTAGGTTACTAATATGAACAACTACTATTCAACGATTACTTAATATTTATTCCGAAGTCGAAATACTGTCCTCGAACTGAACCTTCTTATTATGTTAAGCCATCGGTTAAACACCCACTCAGCCATTCCCCATGAATTACAATTTATTAATTGTTCATGCAATCCCCGTGGTCTAGTTGAACTGATATCAATATTTTACTATGTATATTAGTGGCCTACTGCATCAAAATGGGTATTTATCATGCATATCGTGCAATCCCCGTGGTCTAGTTAAACAGATATCAGTATTGTACTATGTATATTAATGGCCTACTACATTAAAATGGGTATTAATCAGTGGAGCAAAATGGAAAATTATCCAGTTATGTTTTACTCTAATCTCTAATAATTATCATGTACGCCGCTGATTCGCTTACATTTTATATGTTTACATGTAATTGTCACGTTAACGGATGTATGTATACGTACATGTAGAATACCATTATGCATTTTGGCCTCTATTATTTCGTTTTGAATAGACGGTCATATATGAGGTTCTTATACATTTACATAACAAGTGTTCGATAGAGTGATTTTGATATACTATGTTTTATGGAAACTCATCTTACTGATGTCGTTCCCGATATTGTTTTGCTAATCGATGGTTTTAATATAGCTTTCCGCCGGAAAGACTATACACCTCACTCAAGCGGCTTATTAATATATGTAAATCAGTATATATTGTCGCGGCGTGTTCTTGAGTTAGAATGTTCTAACTTGCATTCAAGCTGGATCGAAATTCAAACAGCTCAAACGTCCCCCCCCCACCTCCTCTAATGCCAATTTTTTTTTTTTGGAAAGACCTTGAAGTTATTATCGATAAAGCCTTGGATATAAACAAAAATTTAATCATGCTCGATGAAATAAATGAAGACCAGTTAAAAATAGTACACCCGCTTAAAACAGTATATGACTCTATTTAATTTACGTAATGTCATTACTGAAGCAACCAGAGTCACGGCCAACACTGCTACTTTAATTGACCCAATTATTGTCTCCGATAATCTTTATTTATTGGACAGATTTTCAACGTCTAAATGACTTAATTGACAACGAAAATTGGAACTTTATTAGTATGTCAAATGTTGAAGACGCTTCTTTATTATTCACTAACAAATTACAAGAATTGATGAAATCATGTATTCCGTACAAACTTGTTACCGTTCGTCCAAATGACAAACCATGGTATCACTCTACGAACATTTGCGCGAAAACGCGACCGATTTAAATCGAACGCTATCAAATATCCATCTACAAACAATTGGACAAAATTCAAACACGCTCGAAACATGGTCAATAATATGACTAAACACGTAACCGAATTTTTTTTCTCCAATATTGAAACTACATTAAACGATTTACATTCCACTAAAATATTGGAAGCTGTTGAAGCATCTAATACATACACACTCTCATTCTGATGTGATACCGCCCCTGAAATCGGTTGATACTCATGGAAACGTAAGTATATATATGTCTGATGAAGAAAAAGCAACTTGCTTAAATAATTACTTTGTTTCCATATCAACTTAATATACATCGTTGGCAGTCCTCCCTGTCCCAAATAACATTTCTTTTGAATATTTGCAAAACGTGTTTATAACTGAATCAGAAATAATCGACGTAATTAAAATTTTAATAACTAATAAAGCGGTTGTTCTTAAGCGTACCTGCTTGTCTATTGCAAAACCGTTATGCTTACTGTTTAATAACTCAATACAAGAATGCACGTTTCCCTCATTATGGAAAAATGCAATTGTCATGCCCATATTTAAAAAATTTGACTCACATATACCTTCCAATTATCGTCCCATCTCCCTATTGAGCTGTATAGGAAAACATAGGGAGCGAGTAGTATACAAACACCTCTATAATCACTTTATTTGGCATAACTTAATTTATTGCAATGAAGCCGCGAGTATTTTTGCAGGCCTAACTAGACCTATATCTCTCAGAAATCTTTATACTTAAGTTAAATGGCCTAGTGTAGACAAACGACGGTGATAAACTGATTAGCATTTACAAGATGCATAACGGACAGTGTCCTAATTACTTGTCTGACCTTCTTCCAAAATCATTTCAAGAACAGTCACCTTGTAATCTTAGAAATGCACAAGACTATTCCTTTTATCAAGGCGAACATTATTATATTCACGTTCGTCCTTGCCTTCTGCCAAAGATCTATGGAACTCCTTACATATCGATATCTGCAAGCGCGAAACCATTTAACAATTTAAAGCTTCCTTGAAACAAATGTTTCTTTTATGCAAAAATAACCCCTAATATTTCTACACTGGGGACATAAAAACATTGATTTTACATGTTAGACTAAGAAATAACTGCAGCAACCTAAACTCCGATCTATTCCTAGACCACCTTGCAAACTCACCCCTTTGTTCATGTGGAAATGATGGTGAAAATATGACACATTACTTCTTGAAATGCCCTAACTACCGCATGCAGCGAATATCTCTTTAATGCACTGCGCTAATTTCATCGCTTAAATAGTGATTTGCTCCTCTGCGGTAACCCCTCATTAAATAATGAAGACATTACAATTATTTTTACTGAAGTTCAAAGATATATTGTTACGACAAAGCGTTTTGTTTAAAACTTAACGTTAAAACTTAACTGCTTGCTGGACAGGACTTACAACTATCTATATTTGCATTCCGTTTTCCATTTACTATATATTTTATTCACTCATTTTTGTTCATATTGTGTTTTCAAATGTTATTATTAATATCAACATCATTATCATTATTATTATTATTATTATTATTATTATTATTATTATTATTATTATTATTATTATTATTATTATCATTATTATTATTATTATTATTATTATTATTATTATCATTTTTATTTTTATTATCATAATTTGCTTTTGATTTCCTAAATGACAACAATTGTTCAAAGTACGCTTGTCATCATTACAATATGTAACTAACACTCCCAGGCAAAGACCCTCGATAACGTCGTAGAACTTTAGGTCTCACCCTTTTTCCAATATGTACTTATGGTAAATCGTGATTGTGCGTAATTGTGTCACCATTGTGGAAATAAAATATGTTTAAATCAACTACTTCTAACTTTCAAGCGCCTGCGAAAAGTGTTACGTTGACTACTTTTTATAATTATATATCAAACATATTATTGTTTGTTTATAAAATCGAGTCTTATGTTATAATCAATGATTTAATGAATACTTCATAAAATGTAAGTTTATTAATCAAAATGTTACAACGTTTCAGACGTCGATACGCCCCTCTAACAAAACCACGACAACACTACTTACGCAATCAAAATGATGATTCATTCCTTCATCCGTTTGGTAGGTCTGTCGGTCGATCGTTGTATGCATGTATTTATGCATTCATGTGAGTATGAATACATACATACGTCTACATTCAATCAATAAATCAATCAATCGATCGATCGATCGATCGATTGATTGATTGATTAAATAAATCATGTATATTTGTAAATCAATCAATCAATCAATCAATCGATCGATCGATCGATCGATCGATCGATCGATCAATCAACCAACCAACCCATCCGTCCGTCCGTCCGTCCGTCCGTCCGTCCGTCCGTCCGTCCGTCCGTCCGTCCGTCCGTCCGTCCGTCCGTCCATCCATCCATCCATCCATCCATCCATCCATCCATCCATCCATCCATCCATCCATCCATCCATCCATCCATCCATCCATCCATCCATCCATCCATCCATACATCCATCCATCCATCCATCCATCCATCCATCCATCCATCCATCCATCCATCTATCTATCTTTCTGTTAGTAAATAACTGTCAATAAATCAATCAGTCAATCAATCAATAAATAAATCAATCAATCAAACTTTAGATATAATTTGTCGTCATATCCATCATGAAACATTTTATGGTGGTGTTCGTGTGACCCTTATTACTAGATATAATCATAACGACATTTTCATGAATGAAAGACTGGTTTACAGTGTTCATAGCGTGCATAATTTATTTTAAATTCCCGTTAAAACCCTTTTCTTTATCAATCTAACTGTCTCATCATGAAACGAGTATCGCGGAAGGGATGACCAATTAACGCGTCCAGATTATATTGAACGAAATCCCGAAACCTTGCGATGTTTTATGCAATCAGATTAAGCACATAACTATCAAATCGCATATGTTTTTATGGGTTTTGCTTTCAATTTGTTTCAAATATTTCTATTCTACAGAGTTTGGTTTATTTTATTGCCTTAATAGCCCATTTAAAGCCAAGCCAAAGATAAAAGGTTTTCAGTAATACGGTGAAATGTCAAGCACGCTAGTACTCAGTTTCATGAAAAGCATCTAGGTATTTATAAAACATGCATGAAATGAGTTAAATTAAACGGCGGTGTCTGCACTGTAAAAGTCGTTTTAAGTTTTAAGATTACGGAAGTGTCCTAGTGCAACGTACAGCCTGTATTATTGTGGTTTTGTATTATGTAAGAATTCGGAAATACTACATATTAGGTGCTACTCATTCCTTACTATAAGATACAATACAACACACATTTAAAATCACGTGTTAACATACTTATCCTAATTAGCAGATATTATGTCCAAGTTAGGAGTTATTAACGAGTACCTAGGCTATATTTAGTTCTTATTAGGAAATAGTCTGTGTCATATACAGACAGGCATTCGTGCATACATACATTCACAAATACATGTGTTCGTGCGTACGTTCGTACAAGAATGTCTCCACCTATCCGTCCTTCTGTTCGTTTGCCATTCCCTCTGTAAGTTTATGCGGATAATAATGAGTGCATGCGTCCGTCATTACGTACGTCATATTTAAGAGACAGTAACACAATCATTTGCTCGGCCGTCTGTCCGTACAAGTGTGCGATCTTACTTACGGCGTGCGTACTTTTAGGAATAACTTATTCATAACTTTGAATTATTATCCCCTATATGAAGATACTAACTCCGCTTTGGACACATTAGTTTCTAAATAATACCGATAGTTTTCTAATTAGAAATTCATAATGTCCACTTTGTATTTCCTATTTAGGCGGTATTAACTCATAATTAGTATCTTTCAATTACCACTTAGTATGTCATTATTATCGTACTAGTTCTTCCTAACAACGAGATAACGCAATATTAACAGTGGTAATACAACACTTACATATCTGACAATACATAGACCTTTGATGTCTGTAAGCCAGACACGTATTGGGTCATTGAATTGATTTCTTAGTGTGAGTTAAAGCCAACACATTCGCTAAGCGAGCGTTGCTATTTCTACCGTGTTTGAAGGCACATGATTGCGAATGCGAGTGTCATGAAATGCACCACAATACATAATTAACACGTCGAATTATAGAATGTAACTTTCTACATTGGACGTGAGTCTGTTCACTCTCAACGCATTTCTACAAACAATCGTTTACAGTTACCAGAAGCGTGATTGAATGGTATTGAAGGTTTAAATGGTATATCGCCTTGATCAACTGAACTAAAAACATTATTAAATATGAAGGTAGTGGTTGTGCACATAAATCGCATTAAACGTTTCAATTTTTATAGTTTAAACGGGGTCGGTTACGCTTTGAGCACATTTATTTTATTTGCCTTACACTAATTTATCGCTGCACCGATATAAGAAACATACATGTATGACAACATTTGTATAATTTATGATGTTAGTTTACTGATAAACTCCGCTAAGTTATATTTCAGCTGGTAATTGTTTGTCCGTATGTCTGTTTATTTGTTAGCCATTACCTTTAGGATAACTGTTATGAACGGACGTATATCAGTACATTCTGGTGGTGACCCGGATGACCGTCTGGATACGTGTATTTGCAAACGATTTCTTATTAAGTAGTAGAGCAAACTTAGTAGTAGTGGTAGTTGAAGTAGTAGGAGGAGGAGGAGTAGAAGAACAAGTAGTAGTAGTAGTAGTAGTAGTAGTCGTAGTAGAAGTAATAGTAGTAGTAGAAGCAAACTTAGTAGTAGTGGTAGTAGTAATAGTAGTAGTAGTAGAAGTAGTAGTAGTAGTAGGAGTAGTAGTAATAGTAGTAGTAGTAATAGTAGTAGTAGTAGTAGTAGTAGTAGTAGAAGTGGTAGTAGTAGTCTTAGTAGAAGTAGTAGAAGTAGTAGAAGCAAATTTAGTAAAAGTAGTAGTAGTTGTAGTCGTAGCAGAAGTAGTAGTAGTAGTAGCAGTAGTAGTATAAGTAGTGGAAGCAAACTTAGTAGCAGTAGTAGTAGTTATAGTAGTTGTAGTAGCAGTAGAAGCAAACTTAGTAGTAGTAGTAGTAGAAGTAGCTGTAGTAGTAGTAGAAGTGGTAGAAGCTCACTTAGTAGTAGTAGTAGTAGTAATAGTAGTAGTAGCAGTAGTACAAGTAGTAGAAGCAAACTTAGTAGTAGTAGTAGAAGACGTAGATGCATACTGATGCATGATGTAGTAGTAATAGTCTTAGTATAAGTAGTTGAATCAAATTTAGAAGTAGTAATAGTAGTAGTAGTAGTAGTAGTAGTAGTAGTAGTAGTAGTAGTAGTAGTAGTAGTAGTAGTAGTAGTAGTAGTAGTAGTAGTAGTAGTAGTAGTAGTAGTAGTAGTAGTAGTAGTAGTAGTAGTTGTAGTAGTAGTAGTAGTAGTAGTAGCAGTAGTAGTAGCAATAGTATTAGTATTATATGTTGTAGTATTAGTAGTTGTAGTTGTTGTTGTTGTTTTTGTTGTATTTGTTTATTAGTGTAAAAGTACAATCATCTAAAAAACTGATAGCAACAACAACTTAATACTACACTGAGGCTGATTACAATGTTCATATTAATGCAGAATCGCCAACGACAATTCTGAAAATTTCATTTAGTGTATACTCATCGCTAACCGATAAATATATCTATGTTATAAATAAATTTAGAAATTAATTCGAGCGATTAATTTTGTCAATGATGTTGCCGAGTGTCAATGCCTTGTGTCCGAGCTTATGGCGCAATGCAATTGATCACAAGAATGTGTCACTTAAAACAAATATAAACGGAATATAAATATATGTGAAATTAAAATGGACGATGAAGTAAATAAAACAGTAAACACATTATCACACTGTGACTGTTATTATATATAGCTTCTTTTCAAACACACTAGTATGAAAAGGTCCTATGTCGAGGTAAACTTATTTAGGATCATTATTAATGTCCGAAGAATACGACGCCATGCATTTTATAATGATACCTTAAATTTGTCCATAAATAATTCACCTCAAGGATGACATGTTTTCTTTCAATACATAATTTACGTCAAGAATGTCATGTTTTTGTTGACATAATCATACAAATTTATCTGAAAATGGCGAAAAGAAACTTGTGATAAGAAATGTATTGATTTGGGAAAGAATGGCTGGAGCGTTTTTTATTGCAATTATTTTTATTCGTAGGTGCGTCTAAACTACGCACATAAACAATATAGTAAAAATATGACATTTCGACGTATGCATCGTTCCCCATAGTCAACTTATAGAAAGAAGAAATGCCTTTGTATTATTAATTTATTGATTTATTGACAGATGTTCTCCTTTGATCATAACATTGTCTTAGAAAGAACTCTATCTATTTAATAAAATATCATCGAGTGATTTATCCAATGGCATGCAATGTCAAATGAAAGGCGCTTGGTTGTTTAATAAACAACCGAACATTCTAGGTCATTCTCCATTTGCTATTGTAAGGGAAGATAAAATGTTATGTTTGGTTCCCGAAATCAACAAAGTCATAATAGTGCATACAATCGGCCGGGTACATCTTATTTTTTACTTACTTTTTAGAGAAATACAAAACACATATACATGAAATCAACTTTATTAAATTAACGGGTTTGCATAATATTTTACTGAGTCTAAAATATGAATATCATACAAATAACAACTTATAACGTTTTACGTTGTTAACTTTAAAAGCAGTCTCACCGCTTTTACGAACGCATTAAAAGCATTTGTTCATTTGAGCCTAATGGCCTACTTTTATTTTTCATTGTGAAACAACAAATAGGAGCGTTGTAATGCGATGCACATGCATATAGCGATACCGCGCTTGGATTGTATGCTGCGTCCACACTAAACCTCTACATAGAAATAAGTTGTTGCGAGGAAACTTTATATTAAGATGCCATATCATGAGACCTAACAAGATATGTAAGATTCTCGTCATTGTCACTGTTGTTTAAATGGCATATTTAACATACTTTGTCTGAAAAAAAAGACACATACATGAATCTCTATTGGCCAGCGTTAAAGGTGGTTTTGTTTTTAAAAAATCTCACGTTTATCATACATGTAGGTTTGCAGCCATTAAATTTTACTTAAAATTTACGTAATGTATTAAATGGAGAGCTGCTTAATGATTTAATGCTCGGGTCAAGGGACCTGTACCTTGCACTGTAATACCGATGCAATTTTCAAAGACTAAATATAGCATGTTTCGTCTGCAGTAGTAAAAATACGCTTTTTTCGGCATTAGCGCGAACAGAGCAACAAATATAATGTTTCCTAATATTCACCAAATACGATATTGTTTTGTGTTTTGTTTATGTTGTTTTGTATTTTTTCTTTAATCATTATTATGTATTATGTTAACAACATTTGAACGGTAATGCGTACACTGTTTTATCTGCAGCATTAAGGCTAAGTCAAATACGTTTTTGTTCGGCATTAGGGCGAATTGCGTTTTTTTTTTTTTGGGTGGGGTGGGGGGAGCTATTACACGGATGAACTGATGACACAAATAAGGGTTTCTATATATTCATCAAAGACTGATATACGACGTTGCTTTAGACGTTGTAACATATATTATTTGAATTACAATTGTTCGTTTGATTTGTGTTGTTTCATTTTTCAGTATCACACTTGAAACCAAAACTTAGTTTTTGAGAAATTAATGCGAATTTTGATATGCTACTTTTGCAGTATTGAGACGAGACTCAAGATTGGTTATTTTTAGATTTTTCTCAAATTATACATATAGAATGATGTAATAGACATGTACACAAATCATTTTTAGTTTTCTACAAACTTTTCCCCTAAAAAGTCACGTTTAAACTTTATACAATTTGAAATGACCAAACGAATCAAACGACAGCGTTTAATCAACTGAACATTCTTTTCAGATTTCTGTGTTGTGTACGCAGTAACAGCAATTATCACCCCGAATTCTTCAGTTCCCCTTGGTCGACATAATTGGATAAACATTAACAACAAAATTTCAGAAACATAACAATACGGTGATATGTTTATTTTGACAGCCATCATGCGTATTTAAGAAGCTAAAAGGTGGTAAGGAAAATCGATAGTTATGGGTTAACTGATAATTCGTAATTTATATTACGATTTATGTCTTCCAATAACTAAATCATTTTCACATAGTTTTCAGTCCTCGAATGTTGGAGTATTCGTTACCACCCCTAGTTTTTGTTAACTACAGCTCTTTCTTTGCTGTCATTCAGTATTAATGAAGTCACACATATATTTTGGCGGCATTAAGGCGAATTAAGTTTCTTACATAGAGGTTCGAATATGATAACATAAAACCTGTGAGCATTTATTAAATTGTAAACATTTAACATTATGTTACAACATACATATAATATGCTCAAAATTGGTTAAATAGTGAATGCTTATGTTTAACTTCATAAAGGTCCACTACAAGGAAATAAGAATGGCGAATTGCGAGTATTTGTGTAGGGTAAGGTTATGTTGATTAAAACCGACATGGTTGTTTTATTATTTGAATAATTTAATATTTTATTAATGTTTATTAGTCTTAAACAAACCCCATTTTCGATACGTTACAAAACTGATACAGTTTTTTCATAAGATAAGTAATTGTGTACGCTCAGCAGTGTACATCTTTGCAAATATAAAATAATATTTGTCCTTTGATTCAGACACACTGTTTGAAGAATTCAGACACACTGTTTGAAGAGACCCAACGTGTAAGTTTACCCAAATGTAGATCTATTTGCTTATATAATGTATACTTGTGACTTTGCTACGGTTCATGTACTTGACATTGTTAGTAATCACAGTACATTGTCGTGCAGAGTGGCGGTTGTGCGCCCTGACCTCTGACCACGGGTCTGAGACTGTATTTCAGTAACTGGAAACTTTTCATCAGGAATTTACGGCTTAATCTTAAACATCTCATTGACGAATGTCATGTAGCTTCAGATTATGCGGTCCTATGTAAACAACAGTCATTACTTAGACGATTTATTTTGGTTATTTTCGATCGAGTTAAAGTTCTATTCACACGGGAATGAGATATTGAAAAGTAGGCGATAATGATTGTATTTTGTATATTTCTGTAATAAATATACGTGCTGTATGTGAAATACATGTGTATATTAATACTTAGTTTCTTTTCATGCAGTATAAAGGCGAAGTCAAATATATGTTGAGGCGGAATTTATTTTTTTTAACTTGAATACATATGACAAATTACAAATTATGACAAATACATAAAACATTCTAGCGTGTTTTTGTTCATGTTAAACAAGATCTTATTCTATGCGAAATGTACGAAGAATTAAGAAAGGCAAATAACCTGCTTCGTGTAAGATATGGGTAAGGTAAAAAAAAAAATTTACCTCGATACACTGTAGCTTTATGAATAAATATTATTGGTTCTTTATTTCAAGCACCGTAATATAGTTAATCAGTGTAAGCAAGACCGTGAGCAAACAATCATTCACTAAAAAAAGAAAGAAGCAAAACCAAACAAAAATGTGCAGAAATCACTGTAGAGGTTTGGTTCTCGCTGTCATGGTTCGGTTCAACCTGATGGGCCAGGATCACGCCTTCTTGGTCGCTTCTTTACCGGTTTCTAAAGTTTCGCATCTTCAGACTACAGGCAATGCAACACCCTGGTATCTTGGATCACATCGTGCGAAGGGTTATTGTACACACAGGCATGCGCTAAAATTACATGACTAAGCCAAGGTGATAAGACTGAAAAAATGTATGTTGGATTTAAGAATACTGACCCAGCAAACATGCACATATGGGTCCCATATGGGTTGTTTCTGGGCAAGCCCGTATGGGCTTGCCCATATTGGACCCATATGGGACCTGTATGGGCCAGCCCATGTAGACTTGCCCATAAGTGTCCCGGATGGGTCCCATATTACAGAACTGTGGTAAAAATACGTTAAAAGGTATTTATTTATTATAAACTTATATTTTTGAGCTAGTATGGGACTGCATTGATCTAAGCTACTATTGTTTTATCACAAAATAGTAATTCAACGATAAGCATATAATTTACAACCCATATGGGCCCCATTTGGGCTCACATTAAACGACAACATCCCTGAACAGGTGCCCGACATACATTTGGATTGTTTTTTTTTATATAGGTTTTATTTTTATGAATAAAACATTTAATCTATCATTTAGATATAATCTTAATCAATAAAGTGCATCGAAGTTTTAAATCATCGCAAAATTGCATAAAATAAATTATTTCGAGCTTGCACATGCGAAGTTTCCGGTAGCGCCAACAATGTTCGAAACAAACGGTAAGTCGTACATTTGTACAGGTAAATAACATTACTTTTAAATTATGTTCGATGACATCTCACATCATCAGTCTGCCATTGAAATGCATGCACATATCGTGTGTACAGAAAAGTTGTAAACGCGTTTTTGGCGTATTGTCCATTTTTGTTTTGCATATGCGATGCATTTTCACGATGGCAGTCGTTTGTTTTCAATTTTGTGACATTATGATGGAAAATATTGCAGGGTATACAGAGACTGTGCTGCATCGTCGAACTGTAAACTGTCCAGTTTAAAAATTCATTATAATTCTATATTAATAAAAAAGTTTTTTTTATTCAAGGTGAGCCACATTTGAGTTTACATGTTTGGTGGGAAGACAGTTGATATTCATAAGGAGGTTGGGTTATACCAGCTGACGAGGCAATTCAATATGAAGGTGCTTAGGAGAAATTTGCGATCGTTCAGCTTTGAATTACTTGTATAGTTAGTATAATTTATGGAATACGTAAATTGTAGTTCCATTAATATGAATGTCATGTAGATGTCCAAAAAGATACATACATGATACAATGTAGTCATTGGGTACCCAGGCAGTGAAAATGGATCCGGGTACTCGTCAACGCTTATCTGACCTGCGGGTATCCGGGTACACTTTTAACTTAAATTGAGTTAATCCTTGACACAATAAAATTCATGTTACAATAATCGTCGTAGTCGTCGGCATTGCCATAATTCTCAATATTGTACATAGTGCATTATAAAGTACACATTAAGAAGCTTTATTAGTGATGTTGTATTCTTCATATACGTGTATCTTTAAATGCAACTTATAAAAAAAAACACACATTTCCTTTAAATTATAATGATCCTCAATTTCCACCAAACATCTTTGTTTTAATCATCAAAGTAATGTGGCGAATCATTATGAGTCTGTGGCTTATAGTTATGAAACTGTTGAAAATCAGCATTAAACAGTGGCGAATCGATATTAAACGGTGGCGAAGCTTTAGTAGTTCTTCACAGGGCATAGAAATAACTAGCCTGGTCAAATATGTTTTGAAATGAAACACAAGGGAAGTAATTGAAATTTCGATATATTCTGTCAAAAAAAAATCTATACCTCGACTTATTATTGATTTTGTATCTGATGAATTTTACCTATTGTTTATTTATATGTACGCATCAATTTTGAAGCATACCACGAAGACTTGTGGGCCGTGATGAGGCAGCCAAAAATTAAACCACACATGTTGCATGTACCACCAGCCTGTTCTACATTATGCTACTCCAAGCTCAACTATATCCCCAATAGCTAATAATACAAAATATGGATGGATCAGCACACGTACCAAAGAAAAGAATGATATGTGTCACTAGATTAACCGAAAGCGCATAGAAACTTACCGAAAGCCACCAGGAATGCCGACAAATCAAAAAATTTATATTAACAAGTACTTTTCAAAATAAATTGCAATCAAAAGTGTGTATAAAATAAATAAAACATTTACATATTGAATACATTTACAAATACCTATCACGACATTTCGTCGTGTGTAAACGTGGCCCATAAAAGCCTTTCAGATAGTTGTAAAATGTTATTTGTATGCATGCCAAAACAAAGGAAATTTTAAATAAAAAGAAATAAATGTATTAACATCATCAAAACAGTATGAACAATATTTATTTGTTTTAAACCAATAGCGTGTTCAAGTAGTCGGAAAGATACACTAGAATCTTTGAATCACTTTGATCCAATAATAATAACCTTTGTTTTTGTAAAGTATATGTATTTTACAATGTTTATGTTTCAGTTCACAATCAACGTTTAAAATGAATAAATTATTATTTATTCCTTAACAGCGTGAGACCTAAGAATCTTCATCATGATGTTTTAAGGTTTAACTCACGACTCTTGGGCTGCAACGACAAGGCTATTGAACATTCAACACCCAAATAACAGACTGAAGCAAGGGTGGCGGGTGGAAACAAAGAAGTTCTATAAAGCCCATCGTTACATAAAACAATGTGATCGGTAGTGATGTACAATTGATTACGAGCATTCCAGTCTTGAGCATTCAGAATTTTTTGCACTGTCTTTGAGTTATGAAATTTGCCACATAGAAAAAACTGTCGCCCCGTTTCACGATTTGGTGACTTTGGTGATCGACTAAAAAACCCTTCATATGTGACATTTTGTGTTAATCATTTACATTAATAATTTATCTTCTTTTGTGAAATAACTTGGCTGCTTTTTCAATTACAATAACTATAAAGTATGTCAATTTTGTGGCAATGTAATGTTTGTATGTCTTTTTAGTCTCAAGTATAGAGTAGAAAGTGTTTCTCTATATGTGTGAGATTTTATTTACTGCTTATGCTAATCATCTGCATTTCATGCAATTGTTTGTCTTTTATGTGAATATAGTCTTCAATAACAAGATATGCATGCATATATAAAAAGTGAGTACATACAATAATTGATTGTGACTACTCTATATAAAGAGAAACATCATTAAATTTGGGAATTTTATCCTTGTTTGCGGTTTAACATAATGTGTTTCATATTGTTCAATAATTTTCATGAAATAATTGACTTTGAAGTGATTTCTAATGCATCCTCTTCAAATTTGTATGCCTGATAAAATTATATAACTGGTAGATAAGTACGTTTCCTGTTTTGATATGGAAGGGTTTTTTAAGCATCAGCTGTATGATGTATATATCATATCTGTGTATCTCTCCAGATAATTTAAATATCTATAATCAAAATACCGGTATTCTGATAATTATTTTTGCGTGTTAAATAACGAAATATTTTTTTTAAGAATAACATATTTTTATATTGAAATTTCCCTGGTTTCTTTGTTGCATTGACTAGTTTTGTACGCTGTCGTTACATGTACAACTATTAAAATATGCTAACCATGATATGATTGTCAGATTCAACTGTAAATGTTTCTGATTGATTAAAACTGTATCTTATCGATAACGTTTGTGTTTTGTTTACCTCTGACAGGTATGACTTACAGAATATTGCAGTATACCTACCATATAGGGTGAAAAAAGGATCATATATAGACCCAAATACTGCCCGTATGCAGCCCATATTGAACCCATATAGGACCCATATGCAGCCGATATGGGACCCATATGGGCTGCCCATATGTGTAGTGCAACCGGGAACCATGTGGGTCCCATATAGGCAGCCCATATGGGACCCATATAGGACCCATATTCAGCCCATATGGGCTGCCCATATGGGTCCCATGTGGTTCACGGTTGCAATACCCATGTGGGACCCATATGGGTCCCATATATTTTGCTAGTGGGGTCATTTTATTGTTTACATTTAATAATTTTGTTAAATAAAATGGTATAAAACGCACACTTACAACATCGCTCAACGAAATCAGCAATCAGGAGCTGTGCTTATTAAGTCTATTTATGAATCGCTATCAACGCGCATTGACTGCGAAACGTTTTCCGGTTAAAAGTACACAACGCAAAATTGAAGACACCTCAAAATTTATAAATGAATTTCATTAATCGAAATGTACTGGGAATGTCCGGAAAGACAGTACTACAAAAAGCAGTGTTAGAAAAGCATTCTTTACAGGGTCAAACCCATAAGATATATAATTAGTTTAAGAGAATAAAAAATGATATATTTGAACATTCGCCCGAAGCCTGGATTTGACGACCATATAAATAATATATTTTCCAAAAATAAAGAAATAAATATTCATCTTTACAACGAACCTAATACCGTTTCAAATATTTGTGTATGTCTAAAGTATGTTCATACACAAATCCAATATGATTGCATAAATAGGTAATTAGTAATTAATTACGACAATTAAGTCACCGGCACCTTAATGGTCGCGGTCGCCTTAAGTCTGCTATATATATATATAACACAGTGAGCTGTGACACGTATCATCTGAAACAATAGTTATGGGCGGGCGTGAGGGAATACGGCCTCTTTCTTTATCCACTTTGTTGCTGCCAAATACAGACCTCGAATTACGATAAATTTCCTATACAAGACTCATATACCATTGCACGAGAATTCCGTGCATAATCCGCCACACTTTGCTGTAAACACTCTTAAAACAACTTAATACCATACAATACCCTATTTTTTGAAACGAGAATAATTTCATTTACTCACTAATTTCGTGAGTAAATCCATTATTCTCTATTCTTAAAATACTGAGAAATATCAAAAAGACCTGCAAAGACATCAGCATCATCAGCATCATCCTCATCACATAATAATTATGATAATCACATGAACATTACCATCATTATCACCATCACGGTCACCATAATCATCACCAAAATTATCATCACCATCATCATCATCACCATCATCAATCTTCAATCATATCAATAAAAAACACAACACAAATAGCAATGTGTATTTGTATTTGACAGCATTTTCGAACAATCAAAGAAATAATAAATTAACGTTATAAATGTACAGCCTTTCATTTAATCGTCCACACCCGTCTTTACGCCTGTCAAAGTATTGAACTGAAAAATAACAAACTGTCTAACGACGGTTTAACCAACTGGCCTACATATCAAACTAGCCAACTGGCTTTCCAAATGGCCAACTGGTCAACTGGCCAACACATGTCAATTGACAAACCAGCCAAATTGCTTCTCATTCTGGCCATCTGGCCTACACATCAAACTAGCCAAGTGGCCTACACATGTCAACTGAAAAACTATCCAAATTGCCATCTGGCCTACACATGTCAACATAGAGTCTGAAAAATTACCCTAATGCTTTCCGATGAAGACTGCCGCATAACCATCTACGTACGAACCATTTTTGGAATAACTGCTGTCGTCTAAAGCACACACGCTCAGGTACTTAAATATACTAGCACAATAGAACAAGTCGTGATTATCTCATATACACATACTCATGTATCAACCTTTGTGGCCAGCAAAAAACGTCCTCCATCTACTGAAGCACTATTAATGAAGACCAAATTACAGAACAATATATTAAAATCGCATAAAATTGCACTTAGTGATGCATTTAGTTTGTTCAACGCAGCTGCAATATTTGTCAGATTTGTCCATTACCACCAATCCAGAGAAGTGCGCATATTACTTCACGGGCACTGTATACATGAATCCGTGATAATGAACGATTCAAGTAACTGAGAGCGGGATACGCAACCCTAAAGGTAATTATATTTGTTTATTTTCTCTTTTGTTTTTTTATTTTTTATTTTCATTTTAATGCCAGGGGGACGTATGAGGACCCATGGCTCTAGATCAGTGTTAAGGCGCCTTTATCACCTCCCGAACCCTCTAATTCTAGAGAAATCAGCAAATATGCAGCTATTCACAAAGTGAAGACACTAACCTATTATATGAAACGAAAATGAGATGCATCCGATACGCATGATTAAAATAAAATTTATAATAAATAACATCCTGTATGTACTTAATAAAGCAACAATAAACATGAAACTATTCTACCGGTATATAAGCTTGTACATACCTTTACCGATAGCTCTAAACATTAGAATGAAATATAAATTATTCAGAATTACAAAACTATAAAACGCATGTCACACATTGAGTTCTTAAAAAAGCATTAATAGCCAGAGAAATTAAATATAATCAATTTACACACACACCGATAGCTCCAAAACTTGGACTGAAATATAGAATATTTAGAATTAAAACACTTTAACACACGCATATCACATCTTGAGTGACAACTGTCAATAAATTGTATTCAAATCAAATCACCAGTCACGAATACTAACATTTAAAGAGCGAATTTAATTGCGAAGAGTATGTCAAATTGAATCTATCTAAATACGAAAGCTCTGTTATATGCCAGTTCCGACTTCAGTTACGCATTGAAACAGGACGATAGGTGAATCCCCAAAAGACAGCATATGTTGATTTTGTGACTCAGAAACAGTTGAAAGTAAATCACACGTTTAGCTAGAGTGATCTCTGTACGATGACATAAGGACCAGCAATATACGCAACACTATACAGTTAATGTCAACAGACAACTGTGAGGAAAGACTAAAATGTTATCAATATTGCACCCCAGGATAACAGCCAAATTAATTGTGAAAGCGTATTAATATAGGCGAAATGTCATTTACTTATAAATCATACTTGTTATTATCCCATTATTTCATGTTGATATATGAATATTTGTTTTTATCAATATCCATTTTAATATTCGTTATTGCCAATATCATGCTTATGATAAAGTGTTTTGTGAATATTTATATGGAACGAAATTTAATCACACATGTATTGATGGTTACATATAGGGCCACTGGGCCGGGTGCTCAATTTATATTTTTGCTTTGTATATGCTTGTTTACTCAGTTGTATGCACATTTCACTGTAATGAAAGAATTACTTATTTTTATTACTTACTAATCATCATTGTTACTAGCCTGTCAAGCATGCTTTAGCATCTGCTGATCATATTTATATCATTACTCTTGTATCACACTTTGTGTACATATGTAAAGTACAGAAATAAAGAATTGAGATTACGTTTCAGGTTATTTTAAGTTTATTATTTTTATTAATATAACTAGGAATAGTTTTATTAAAAACTGTTTAAATTTATATAAATAATAATTATACATACATCATTCAGTGGTAATATTTTTTATGCCTTAAAATGATAATGTAATACCAGTCATCATCAATATTAATGCATGTTTATGTATAATTATATATTATTATTTTATATATAATGTATTGATCATCATACTTTTATTACACTTGTTGTACCGCTGCTAAGATAAGCAATAAAGAATTGACATTGCGTTTCAGTGATTAAATAATCCTCAGACAGAATAACCTTTTCCAGAGAAAATAACTATAAGCAATCATACATATACACCGATAGCTAAACAAATTGGACTGACATATAAAATATTTTGAATCACAATACTATAACATACGCATACCATATTTTGAGTGACGACTGTTAATAAATTGTATTCAGTCAAATTACCATTCACGAATCATCTTTGTTATTAACCTGTCACGCATGACTTAGTATCTGCTGAGACATATTTTTATCACAAATATAAAAGAGTGTGTACAGATGTAAAGATTATAAATAAAAATTGAAAATTTCGTTTCAGGTTATTTTAAGTTTATTAAGTTTATTATTATTCGTATTATACTACTACTACTACTACTACTACTACTACTACTACTACTACTACTACTACTACTACTACTACTACTACTACTACTACTACTACTACTACTACTACTACTAATGATAATAATAATAATAATAATAATAATAATAATAATAATAATAATAATAATAATTATTATTATTATTATTTCTTCTTCTTCTTCTTCTTCTTCTTATTATTATTATTATTATTATTATTATTGTTATCAATATTATTATTATTAGCAGTAGTAGTGGTAGTAGTAGTAGTAGTTGTAGTATTATATTAATGAATTATTTTATTTAAAACCGGTTTAAATTTATATAATTAATAATTAAACCTACATTATTAAATGGATATGTTTTGTATGTCGTAAAATAATAATGCAATAAGAGTCATCCTCAATTATAATGCATGTTTATAGATAATTATATATTATTATTTGATATATAAATAATTAGCTGCAAAGATTAAAAAAAAGAATTGAAATTCGTTTCAGTGCTTAAATAATCCTCCAACAGAAGAACCTAATCACAAACAAATTATAGAAAAATACATATACGTGTCAACTTCGTATACGTTGACATAACTACGCCGTTTGCCATGTATGTATCCTACAAAACATTGCATTGCACGAACAATTTCTCCCGCCGGCTAAGAATTAATATTCCTTCGTTGTCACACGGGAGCACGTGCTTGCTTCATGTACATTATTTCATTATGAACTGACATACTGGAACCATGATTATTTGTCTGTAACATACGACCTTGTATCACAAACTGCACAATTCTGAATTATAAAATTTATAAAAATATATATAGCATAACCGCTGTCTATTTCAGTCACTAAATCAGACAAAATATATCTTAACATAATTTTATTAAGTATATTTGCAATACTATCTTCTACCAACCAAACGTTCGGAGAATTATACGTCTGCTCAATGTGTCAACAACACAATCATAATGAATGAAAATACCTTAATAAACCACACTCAACAAATATATACTTATCATCATTGACATAAAACTAACAACCGTGGTGTCCAACACATGGAATTCCAACATAAGCAACATAAGCTTGTAAAATACTGCCTGTTAAAGTGTTCAACTGAAAAATGAAAAACTGTCCACTGACATTTAAGCCAAATGGCTTATCATTCTGGCCAACTGGCCTACACTTCAAACTAGCCAACTCGCTTTCCAGATGACCTACATATGTTAACTGACAAACACGCCAACTGGCTTTCTAACTGGCACACTGGCCTACACATGTCAGCTGACAAACTAGCCAACTGGCCTTCTCAACTTACAGTCAGAAAAATGGAATATTACACTAACATAAACATGGAGCGAAATTGATCTTGCCGATGCGCTGGCTAAAATATTTTAATCAATAACATCCTTCATGCACTTAATAAAAAACAATACACATAAAACTATCGAATACATACACAGATAGCTCTACAAACTTGACTGCAATATATATTATTGAGAATGACAAAACTATAATTACGCAAATCACACCTTGAGTGAAATACTACGCAGTCTGCCGTTGATTTATCCAACAAAACATCGTCATGTACGAGCTATTGTGTCGCTTTAAACGAAACAAGTTGAGAATGTGTATTCCCTAGGTATAACGCGTGACCCCGTGCTTACTGCATAATTTTATTATAAACTGACACACTGCAACCATGATTATTATAGAAATATTAAGCTAAAATGAATACGTCTTACACAAAATAAAGCTAACAAGTTTGTAAATCATTGTTGGTGCTGAATATATTTACATAAATGTGCATTACGTGCACCCTAGGATTGCATAGATATGTGTCTGTAACATACAACCTTGTATGACAAACAAACTAGAAATATCTAGTGTACAACGAGGCTTAACAGTAAAAAATATATAACATTACTTCTGTCTATTTCAGTCACAAAATCAGAGATAACATCTCGGGGCTAGGGACAGAAGGGCGGGACAAAGGGGCAGAAGGACGGGGCCAAAAAGGGGCGGGGCGGGTCTATGAAAACGATGACCTTATATACGTTAGTAATACTGACATTTTGCTTTAAAAGTATTTATGTTTACCCAGTATTAGTGCTTAAAGTAATACCTCATGAATAAAAACATTATTAATATAGTAAATATAATGAATATAATGAATATGATGATGATGATGATGACGATGATGATGATGATGATGATGATGATTTTGATGCTTTTGAATAAGAAGAAGAAGAAGATGATGATGATGATGATTATAATGATGATGATGATGAAGATGGTGATATGATGGTGATAGTGATGATGATGGTGATGATAAGGGGTAGTGGTGCCGGTGGTGTCGATGGGGATTGTGATATATTTGTATCTACTGTGCTGTCAATTTTCAGGAATAAATGTAACAATTTAACAATATAACATATTTATTATTACTATTTTAATTATTATTATAGATATTAGTATTACCATGATTATAATATTATTATAATAATAATAATAATTATTATTATTAGTAGTAGTAGTAGTAATAAAAGTAGTTGTAGTAGTAGTAATAGTAGTAGTTGTAGTAGTAGTAGTAGTAGTAGTAGTAGTAGTAGTAGTAGTAGTAGTAGTAGTAGTAGTAGTAGTAGAAGTAGTAGTAGTAGTAGTAGTAGTAGTAGTAGTAGTAGTAGTAGTAGTAGTAGTAGCAGTGATAGTTGTTGTAGTAGTATTTGTAGTAGTAGACTTTGTACAGATAGTAATGACGCGATGTCTATAAAATCAACTTAACATGTATTCTGAATATATTTAGAATTGGGTTTTATATTAAGCAGCGCGCATTATGTAACTTTTGGATGTATTTACTTTTTTTGTTGTGGTTTAATTGGATTTTGAAAATCATCAGATAATGAAAATAGCTTATATGAAGATTGTCATGTTGATGCTGTTTTCGTTGGCAATGATGATGATGATGATCATCATATTGACATGATTTAATGAAATAAATAACAAAATCATTTTTAGTAAAATCGTTGGTATTTAACCCATATTATTCTTGATACACCTTTTTATGACAGCATTGCTCTCCGGTTTTGTTTTGTAAAATATATGGCTGGTATCGTGCATTAGGTACTATACAGTGTTTTTTTCTACAAGAGAAGTAACTTCCCTTTATTAAATATATTGTTTTAGTCACATGTTAAAATAAATGATTTATTAACAATTTATTGTGTTTGACAATTTCTTTTTAAATAACAATGAACAATTAATATATCTACTACTACTACTACTACTACTACTGCATTTGCAACATATATATATATAATCAATCATGTTTGACATTGTTTTTCTGTTTACTGCTATTTTGTCAGTGTCAATACATTGTACAATTTATGCATTCCCTTTATGACAGCATTTACCCGTTTGCCATTCTTTTAAAGATTGGATGCAATAGCCACCGTTGTTTAACATGGATGGAAAGATCAAGGTAATGTCTTTGACATAATAAAAATTATTAGATTTGGAACGATTGAAATCCTATACAATTTAAGATTTCATTAACTATATCTTGCTGTAAAGATAGACATATCTACATTCATCAAAGATAACAATAACCAAATACTGAAATGCACAATCCGACATTCTGATGAATATGTTTGTAATGTATCATCACTCTTGCAGCTATTTTGTTTGTGTTATATGGGTCATTTGCAAAAAAGTATATAGTTCAGTGATTTCAATGCGGAAAGATTATACGCTGTTTATATTTTGTGTTTCCACCACATAATGTTGATGTATTTGCTGACACAAATAAGCACATACTATTATAGGCACACAAGTAATGGTATAAATCAATGTATCCAATGCTCCTAAAAGTCCACTTTTGTATGTGATTTGGCCGTTTGTTTTTTCTCGCAATCATTGTTATTTCTAAGAATATTTACTTTACTTTACACTTTGCAAATATTCTTGCAATTGTAACGAAAACTACATTTTACTGTGCTCCGCTCAGAATCGGGACTACTTGTTGCTTTGTTTATTGGGTAGTTTAAAACGATAATTATGTTCTTTGTCTATATAAATATTAGCCATTAGCGTGTTATAATGTGTTATAAATAACCATCGCTTACTATTTAATGTAATAGTAAAGTTTTAAACACATGTGTCATGTCCTTTTCATGCAGATTATGTTACAATGCACCGTTTTGTTGTAACAAGAAATAGTTTTAGAATATTAATTGAAAAAAGGTAACTATTGACAAGACGGAACCACTTAAGGAGAATCAATTATTATTAAGTGCAATTATCAGAATTTCAGCACCTGTTTCATGTTCTTTGTTATACAGACTAAGACACCATGAACTGGTTTGATTGTAAGAAAAATAAGTTTAATATACAATTTAATAACACTATTTTGAAGGATGTTTTTAAAAAAAGCAAAATCACTATTGACCAGTTTGGACCACTTTGGGATTATTGATCATTATTGACTATTATGGTTAGATAATCTACTCATGACAACAGCCGTTTTCATACAGACTAAATAAACACAAAGAGTTGTGTTGTTTATGGTATAGTGGAGTATGATATTGATACTATTATTTTATTAAATATATTCACTACCTTGTTTCTAGCAAACTTAAGTTATAATTATGAAATTATCTACACATAGTAATGAAAATTTCCTTGTATGCATGTGCACTCGACTACTGTCAACAATATCAACGGTATTGGTCAGCAAAACATCAGCCGGTTAAAACTGTGAGTTAAACCCAGTGTTGGTCCACTGGGGCCAAGCCCGATTCATACATAAAATTAGCATTCTTCTGAACAAATAAATAAATGTGAAATAAAAGGTATCACTTTATACGTATTTGTTTAAATTCAAACCTTGTCAAACAGTTTTATTCAGTTTTAGATGTGCACAAAAGTTATAACAAATTGTGAATTCCAAAATATATTTGAAATCTTCAACGATAATCTATCAAACAAAACGTATTTGAAACATTGCAATTTAACATTTAAGTCATTTGTGTTACCAATAGTGTACGTAGTGTAACTGCTTTATAAGAGTAGTACGTTTGCTTCATTAATCCTTTCTTACCATGTGTTGCAAGGACATATAAAATGGCATGACTCAGTAAAACAATTTAGTCCTATTAGAATACTGAACATTCTAAATAAGAGTAACATGCAAGGAATTTTAGTAACGATTGTGTTTGATGTTACATATTTGTCCGTGTTGTTATTAATACACATGCATCATAGAAGCGGTCTGGTGGTATTTTTGATTATTGGACAAAAAGTGTTTTACCAATTCAGGTGTTAATTGTTACTGTTATCCTGACTATTTTGAACATTTCATAATTATTCTATGAGTCATTATTATAAATGATTGTCCTTGACGTTACTTTCCTGTCCATCGTGTAACTTGGTGTTACTGTTATGTATCGACAGTGTAATTTTGTTTCTGTATATATGTTTTCACAATTATTTGCAATATTTGTTCATCTAATAGAGTTGAATCACTACAGGGAAACATTTAGTACTTGTTTTAAAGTTTAATTGATGCCTGTAGAAACGTGTGATGTAGTTTCGCTGTGCGTTTAGAGCGTACAACAAATAATCGGACATCCATGTATTATTTGTCTACAAAACATTGTAGTTAGAGAGAGTGGCTTAATAGTGTTTGTTTCATGTTGGATGTATCTTTAAACAATCAAACAATTAAGTTCCTAATTTTTTTTTGAATTATGTTTACACACGTAACACCATGGACAACAGCAGGTAGCAGCACCTCATTAACACAGGCCTTGCAGTTCTATAGAAGGTTGTTTTTTTTTAAAGTAATCTGAATCCATTCACAACTTTCGTCCGGAAACACTGCTTTTAGGGAACTTTATGTCCAAAAGGGGTCCAGTCTGTCAACATTTTATGATTTAGTTGCTGGGAACCATGATCGAATGATGGTTAACCTGTGTCATAAATGTTATGTAAATCTGTCACGCCTTCCATGAGTTATCATTCAGCAACCGTGTATTGGGACTCAGTTAAGTTAACAGGGGTCAAAACACAACAAATAATGGTTTGTAGCCTTGAAATTCAAACCTGGCCTGTATTTTATGATGTTACACATATGTACCTGAAATTATTTGAAACGGTTACGCCTTGCTTGAGTTATTGTAATGAAACTGTATTTTTTTTAATGAAATTTAAGTAAAAATTTAGTGGTTTGTAACCCAAGTCGTTTGATTGTATTTTATGATGTGACCCCTGTTATATGTGAACCAACAGTTATTCGAATACGTCAGGCTGTTCTCTAGTTATCATCAGGAAAGTACGAAAACCAACAGACCGTCAAACTCACTCCTATATAACCCTCTAAACTTTGTTTGTGGTTGTATAAGCAATGCTGGACAGTACAAACTTTACTGAAAAATAAATATGAAATAAACATGAAACTATTTAACACATCATTTGCATGGTCATGTTTACTCTTCTTATTCAAATTCAACTCATGTATGCATATGGTATAAAGTAAGCAAGGTCATAATATGTATTAATCCGCTTTCTGCAGATGAGCCGCATTGGGTTTTATTATCATAGATAAATTCATATAGATGGAAAAATGTAGGCCTGAACACCTGGACTTATTTGGGCATTTTGGCAAATTGCTATTTTCGTTTATATATTTACAAGTAAAAACAACACTGTTTTCTTTTGTTTGAAAGGAAGAATGAAACCAGATGAGATTGTCAGCATAGCTAAGTAAATCATAAGTAAATCTGAAAACTATTGTAAAAAAAATTAATATGTAATCACCAGTTATGAATAAATTCAGTTTTTCACCATTGATTAAGATGATTATTTATGACACAGGTGGTTAGCGCATGGTTATGGTAATATTAATGTAAACATCGTTTCTGATGACGATAAATCAAGAGATTTGTCATTAAAAATTATGTTTTTGCTAATTAGTATCATAACAACGCGCTAACCACCTGTGATCTTTATTCTAAGACATATCATACAGTAAGCAGAACAGACGCGTAAATCTGATGATGTTTGTTTTTGTGTGTCAATTTCAACAATTTTGATTGTTGCATCATCGAATGTGGGTAACATCCGTTTAAACAATGCATGCAACTTATGTTTTTCACCTCTGACAGGGAATACACTAATTAAAATGAGTTGTTAACGATATTTGTTAGTAAAATATAGTTGTGTACGTTGGTAAAATATAATTATCCTACTATCACACTTACACTTCAATTTCAGCTCCTCTATCGATCCCGCAACCACCCCCACAGGTCTTTTCCGTTCTCGTAGACATACCGTCACCAGTATTCTGATTTTTTGTTCCATATTTATATAACACACAATAAAATGCAGTATGTTTTATTATGTATTTTGGCCTGTAGTTACTACAAATATAACAATAGCTTATTTACCATTTGTCAGACGTTTACAATGTAGTGGTGAGACTAAATAGAGGGGAAGTAAATTTTGTAAGAATTAGTAACACTTCGTCCCAACAACAATTCGTCCCATAACGATTCATTACATTTAACGATTTTAACCAGTTTCATAATAACCATTCGCAATATATTAATTACAACACGTCCATTAAACTTACTTGTACAATTCATTATTGTTGAATGAAAATCAACAGTGCCAAAAACATATGCCGAATGATATTCTAAATCTCTAAATATATTAACTATATTCGCATAGACCAAAAATAACGACGCGCCCCAGTTCATTTGACAGGTAAGCTTTCGTACTGGAGATAAATGTAGCCGTACTTTTGAAAATTTTGGATCACATGTACTCCCACTCTTCATAATTTAAGGTGGCAAATGTACACTCCTTGTTAATAAATGGAGGTCAGTTAACATCCCACAAAACATTATATTGTGAGAACCTTATTATTATTAGAATAGTCCATGTGGCATCAACATTTGAATACAATTATACACTCGTGGTACAAATGAAGCCATATGCTTGCAGGATATCAAAAGGTTTATACTAACAGATCATATTCAATTGCTTTCTATTCTGCAAGTATTTTATTTTATGCCATTCTATAAATAAATGTTGTAAATCTTATAAACATGTACTGGCGTTATACGCATTTTTTGTTAAGAACGGTGAATTGAGCGCCAAAACTTGAAATTACATAATTTCCGTTATATGCCGTATATTTAAAATATAGAGGAAATTATTATAAAATATATACTACATTATAACATGAATAAAAGAACTACCAACTTTTTTTGTCAGGTGTCTTTTTTTTTCAAATTCTAGAAACTGAGAGCATAATCAGGTGGACAAGATGTATAGCGACATACACAAAGATCTCAACAAGACGTCTTCCTTCTTGTCGTCAAGAATCGCTCCAATTTGTCGGCATGTCCGTTAGTTTGCATATAACGCCAAATTATTAGTACAGCCTGTTCGTTGCTGCATGAGCACGTCTAAATTATATTGTTATGTTGTATACATTTAACTAGTCAAACTTGAAGAATGCGCGGCACCCAACGTGCTGATACTTTAGACATGTTCAGTTCGACCATTAGAATGCGATGTTCAGTTGCGTGAGTTAGTAATAACTGGTCTGCTATGCTTCTCATCGCAAGACTTCTATCCGTGTCTATGAGTTTCTTCACTAAGTCTGTGTTTCCAACAGTCACTGTAGATGTCGGACAACTATGCCTTTTGTCACCAAGCACTGAGTTTCTACAGTTCCTAAATCGCGCATGCCATTTGTACACAAATGTATTTCCGCTTGTTGGCAATGGACTCGAAATTTAAATTTGTTTGTTTAATTGTTTTCGCCGGAGGAAGTTTGCGTCCTACACAAAAATTTACAACGGTACGTAAATCAATATCGTCCGCTAACGTCAAACTCGTTTTTGAAGTAATTACGATAAAACTCAGCTGGGAGTTAACCGTTCAACACAATTTTTTACAACTTACAGAAAATGAGGGCCAGATGTAACGCTAACGTCAGGCTCTTTCGCACCAAAAATGCATACATTTTGACTTTGCAAATGCACTCCGAGTTAGTTGCAAATTTATAAAACAATGGAGTGCTTCAAGTCACTAAATAGTGGTTGCTATATATACTATTATATATTCCATAAGTTGAAGAAAATAAAAACCCATTTTAAAGTCACATATGATATGTGTCAAACTTCTCGTGCATGTGTTTTCATATAAGTTGATTGAAAAATAAAGTTTTCATAATTGAGGTCCTCGTACATGTTTATTAAAAAACGCAATACATGTACGAGCTACACGATATTCGACACACATATCCGTTAACATATTTAAGTACAACTTAAACTTCAGGATCTTAATCTCCACCATGTACAAAGTTGAACCAGGTCAATATATATTCAAAACGTTGTTTCGCACATTTTTAACAAAAAACTTATTTTTTTCTTAATCGATGTTATTTGAGGAGATGTGAGGTATTTAATGTCAGACTCGTGTATCAATAGTGGTAGCATAATATGTTGTTATAAAGAACGTGTGCATATCGCCACTTAATGGCATGACAAAAAGTGCAATTCGTTGTGTTCAGTCTTATTCTTTTAAGAACGCTATGTCTATATACTAGTTAGCTGTGGAACTAAATGTGAATGAAATTATATCTCATTCACGCATGTATACAGTCAAGTTTACTTACAGCTATGCGCGTACGGTCGAGCGATCAACTTGCGTGTCCTTCGGAATGCTTACCCGTATTTTAATGTTGAATTCTGTATGTATTGATGGCAGATAAACGATAGGTATATATATTAAAAACTATGGTTTACTAAACGGCAGTTGCTTTCAGAACGCTACGATGAAGAGTGAAAATGAATTTCAATATGTAAAATGTAATTTAAATATGTTATTGAAAGTTTTTCTTTTTTAATATTATGATTGAAACAAATAAATGCGTGTTTTTCTGTTTGTTACTATTTCCTCAGCTGTCGATTATTTACTAAATCATATAATTAAAATAGGGACATTTTAGCTATGTAATATCATGTGATGGTGCACAGCTAAAAGTTAAGTTGAGATAAATCAATATATACATATCAAACATTGTTGAGCAATTTCTAAACAAAGTATTGCATTACGTAAAATTTATTTTACATGTGTATATTAATATTAGGTTATAAAACAACGTTCTGTAAAATAAGGTGATATAATTGAACAAGTACACAACTGACATACCATATTGGACGAGCCGATAGGCGAGTCCAATGTGAGTATGTCAGCTGTTTACGAGTTTGGACATGTTGTTAGGGTAGGCATTGGAGTGCTCTAACAAATCAATGTTGTGTGCTTTTTTTCTGAGACTACAATATGACACTTGGGCGGAGGCGGGTTACATTCAACTAGAGAGTAGCTGGTAAAAATATGGTGATAAAGTCATCAAATTTGTTTAGTGTCCAGTTCCATTTTGCATATTATATGACATACATTTTTGTAACATCAATTTAGCTTAGAGTGTTCTTTAATATCAGTACGGTTATTAGGGTCCCTATGCGCACACTGTTAAGTTTATTTTAGGTTAAAACTATCCCTTTTACAATGACTTTCTTGGGAATTAAAATAGTATTGTGTAACCTTCACCTTTGAAATGCAGTTCCGAATTACAAGACTTGTTAAAGAAATAGTTCAGTAAATATTAACTTAATGCTATTTGGAAGAATGATTTATGTTAAAATTAAAATAACCATCGGTATATAACACATAAACATTGAAAGTTGCTTCGTTCACTCTGTCTTTGTAATGTTAACCTTTGCTCAAGTATAAAACCCCGTATTCGCTAATCAAGCTTAAACCCAACAATTGCATAAGTACAGACTCTCCGAAATAGGTGCATCTGTCAGCAACGCCGATATCCACACGCACAATCTAATCTCGAACTACTTCATGGCCTTATCTAAACACAATACAAGCACGATAGTAGCCTACATGGTACTTTTAAACAGTGATATCGGATCGAACTTCGCGATGTAAACACTGACCACGCAACGTATACTGTTACGATATATACACGTTCTCAAATTATTATTTGTATTAAGAAGATCTTATTTAAGGTAGTGCAACTCTAATGAGCAATATTTCAATCCTAATTTTAAATATGAGTTATATTATCTGTATTAAATCACTGATCTAATTACAAAATGTTGAGTGCAGCATTCCGTGCAAAAACAAAAATATTGTTTTTAATGTTCAAAACAACCCTTGTTTCCATTTTTCATCAAAATTCAACTACCCATATGGATACAAAAAATTATAACTCAATTATATTTGAAAATATATATAAAATGTTGGTGTCTTTTGTACAGGTAATAATTGAAAATTATAACATAAGACAACATAAGGCGTTAAAGAAGATAACAAATATTGATATTTATCAATTTTCTATGGTAGCTTAGAATAAACGTGAAGCTGACAGAACATTTACAATAATATGTTGTCTAAACGATTTTGGTTTTACTGGAATTGTATGTTTTCACTTAAATATTTTGATTTATTTTTCATCAATGAAATATATTTGACTGAAATAAAAAGTAAGAAACTAATTAACCGTGAACTTCTTGAAGAAAAAAAACCCTTAAACAATAGACTACTATATTTAGGTTATTCCACAATAGTAATTATCAAATGTGACATAAATTATACATTTTAAGTTTAATACACCATGCATACCAGCTAAACTAAATATATACTAATTAACAGTTATTATTCCATTTAAACAACCGTTTTCCAAATTCAGTTCCCTGCGGGTACACAAAATGCCACCCACACCCTGAAACGTTTTCAGCTCTGGGACAACACACTTTACATCAACAATAAGTGTCTTATTTATTATCTTCTTTTCCATTCATCTGTATGTCAAGAATGTATATGCTGGTAATTGAGGCGGTATATGCTGATTATGTAGGCTGCATTTTCACCAACTGGCACAGTAAAAAAACAACATGTGTACTGTGCTTTGTACCAGGTTTGACCCCCAGGGAAAAATTCCGAGTGATTTGTGGCAATTCTTTGCCCTTCTTTCAGCTGCAAAACGTATTTTAAAACAATCAAATAACTTATTGCAGTCCACTACATATTTACCAATATGCATAAAAAACTTTCCAGTATATATGCAACCCAACAAAGTACGCGACATCTTTCAGTGTTGAGTAAAATTAGTAAAATTAATGTCAAAAATGGCAAACATATTAAGTATAAGTACTCAACAATTATAGTGTCTAGAGGCTTGAAAACTAATGAATTGACACATCATACGTGTACTTCATAACTTGTTTGTTCAATTACGTACATGTATAGAAATATGCACAAACACAAATACATGTACATAATATTACTTATACTAATATATTCATTGTACATTAAAGCAATACAATTTCGTAGTTAAAGCATTTAAATGAAAAGCATCACATTATGCTCTAATAAATTACGTTCTGATTTTATAGACAATTATTAATATATTCGGACATTTCAGAATAAAAATACGATTCTTTCAACTGCTTGTCTAACGTACGTGTGTTTCATCTCTTATTATCAAGATTCAATCTGGTTCATCATATGTATGATCTGGTGACGGTTATTTATGTCATTTGGCTCCGATTGTCTTTCAGTTAGCATTCCCTGTTTGCTCGAATGACTTTTATTTCAGCGAAAAATATGAGACTTTAATTACTTTCGGTTTCGATTTTTGATCAATTTTCCATTATGTCATTTATTCATTTGTTTGCATTTCGTCAGAAGTATATGTATGAAACGTTGATGTATAAAATAATGTGATTATATAAAATAATGTACTTCTATGTAAAAGATCATATGTTCGACAATTATCGGAACCACCAAACAGGCATATTACAAAATTGGTAACGAAATTTTACCGATATCGGCCGATATTAGAAAAAACTACGCGGAAAAATAATTAAAGTTGTACTACCTTAAGACATTTTAGCTAGCCAAATCGTGGAAAATTGGTGAAATGAACACATGCACTGTGGAAATTATATGCTAATGTGGAAATGGATTTATTTAACTTGATTTATTCATATATGACACGAACAAAGCAGTATTTTGTTTTTGTCTGACACACTTTCTAGGTTGATAAACATATTAAAACAGCAAAACACCTATTTAAGATGCCATTATTTTTATGAGTTATGCACTTTAGACAGTTCTTTCACAATATTAAGATATATTTATGTGGAATCTGTATCAAACCATAAAAATATGCCTTGCCACCTCAAGTTGATATAGATCTAAAATTACTAAACAAAACAACAGATTATCCAGCAGTCGCCATGTTGTTTGACTTTCTATGGAGTATTGAAATTTAGCTATGGTGTATGGAAAATACCACAAGGTCATGTGACCGATTTTAGCCAGTCGGATTGCATCATTTATGTCGGGGTGAGATATACTTCAATAACCCATAGAAGTGTAATGACGCCGTCTAATAACGTCATTTTGTTTATTTTCGTAACGTAAATGTGTGTGTTTCGTGTCATTGTGAAAGTTTTTCTTTCGTTATTTTTTTTACAAAATATGATAAACCAACATTATAATTTAAAAAATGTCCACTTTCCAAATCTTATACATGTTTATATGGTGTTGTTGAAGTAAGAATTATATCCACTTATATCACCGGAAATAAGCTTTCAAGCTTTCATGGGCTATCCTAGGTTACTACACACTATGACTATAACTTCTTTTTTCAATTAGTCACATCAATTACTTTCAAAAAAGTGATACTGCCTGGTAGTAGTTGTTCCACTAGCAAATTCAATTGTAGTTAAGTAAATTAAAGTGTAATTGCTTGTGATAGTTTTATCAACATTTTAGTTATACCAATGTGCATACCGTTTGGGTTTTCTTTTCGTAATTTGTATCTGAATTTACCATGTGTTGTTATCGTCAATAAATCTATTGATCTATATAATAAGCCTCAGTTCTTACAACTGTTAATGTTATTGCTTTGGTATAATAATTTAAAAGGCTATTCATTAACTGTTGAGCAGTTCGTTAGATACACTACCATGTTGATTTATTTCCCTCTACGCATGTTGAAAAATAAAAACGAAACTCTTAATTAATTTACACTCCTCCGTCAAGTATATTCATTTAGTGTAATCAGACATTTGTATGGTCACTCCACCAGCTTTAGCAATATTGAAAACCTTCGTCAGATTTATTGAGATATAATGTCTTATATCCGAAATTATTAGTATTTGCACTACTGTGATATCATACTAAAGGGGCGCAACTACTTCTGACCCAAGTTTGGGTGATTGTGTTACCTTCCTTGATAATTATTTACTGTGAATACTGACATGATGTTTAATTGTACTTTTACTTTGTTTGAAAAAATAAATAATTATATGATGTTTCCTTCTTGAAAGAACAGATAATATTTACAGAATAATTGAAAGGTACAGATTGCTCAATTGTCACGCACGTATCGATATAAGCAGCTTGTCACTTGTTAATTGTTATGCGCTTAACTGGCTTCGTGTCAAATTGCCATTAATAGGACCCACTGTTTTATTACAAATATACAAGACACTATGGGTACCACTATTAATTGGACTGTTTATTGCGATAATGGTATATTGCACCTATGTTTAATACCGCTAACTGGTATGGTGTTGTTACACTAGGGACCACATTATCGCGCGATTGAGACGATAATATACGGGTAATTGACACGTTGTTGTTTTAGCGGATGTCAACTGAGCGCAAGGGTTGTTAATATAAAAAAAAATCACATGTATACAGTACTTTAGTTTTTTAGTTTTTTGGCCAAAAAATCGAAATGCACGAATTTAAGATCAAACGAATATGCCCGACTTTACGAATCCACGAAGTTTCAAGTCAACGATATTAAATGGAACAACAGTACGAGAAATACTTGAAGTTGTACATTACAGGATGTTATGTTTTAACATTACGTATTCATATATTTAGTTTATATATCTCAAACAAGATCCTTGTGGCTTACATGTTTACTGAATACTGATACTCCTTCAACATGGATACTGTAATTCCTTCAAAGATAAGAGTTTTATAGACATTTTGTGGCAAAGGAAGAGAGTATTACAAAATACATGTACTGATCTAGCTAATGTACATATACAACAGTTTACAATTGGATCTTTGGAACAACAGTTTTATAGCTGTTTACGTTAATCAAATAAAAGAAACAAGTGAACTGTAGTCGGTGAGATATATTCGTTACTGTGTTAGTAACATAAAGCTTCGCTCTCGTCTGGTATGAAACAACTGAGGGTGTATATCCCATACACCCTCAGTTACTAACAGTGAAACTAATACTATCTCCAAACTATCTTTAACATCACGCTACACGTGGCCTTACATGTCCTCTTATTTGCGCCCTGTAAGGTGTTGCTATTTTGCCACTGACGATTATTATACAATTTAAATTATGTCGATACTGAGTGATAAACCATGCACTGAAAAGAGGAAAGCGCTGTGAGCATGCGTTTTTAAATCATATGTTTTTTGTTTGTTTTTTGTTTATACCTGTATCGATTTGTCCATTTTTAAAATGATTCTCATTTGC
The DNA here is from genome assembly GCA_027627225.1 of Congeria kusceri. NCBI lineage: Eukaryota > Metazoa > Mollusca > Bivalvia > Myida > Dreissenidae > Congeria > Congeria kusceri. The sequence continues at coordinate 26,318,122 of CM051026.1, read as the reverse complement.
ATTTTACCTACTGTAATTATGCGGGCATGCGTGTTTTATTAAGTACCGAAACATAGTATACATCATTTTGCTATCATTACTTTATTTTTATACCAATCGGTAACAACAACAATAAGCAATCATCCGAACACATCACCTAACAATACAACCATATCGAAACGAACAATCAACACAGAAACTTGAAGTCAATCATAGTGTCAGTTTAACAGAGATTTAGTGAATCATAATGTCAATTTAAACGAGATTTTATGCCATTTCGAGATGAAAGTTCAATAGTGAATACAACGCGTGACATATATTACAAGTGTCAACACTGTAAAACATCAAATGGTGTTTGTGGTTTTAATTGTCAATTCACGATCTTCAATGTCAATAGGTTTCGCTAATGATTCACCATTTAATTTCCTAGTCGCTCTTCAAATATCGCCTTAAAGACAAATACCACTGGTATACAAGTCATATAAACTATTCGTTTCATATGTATTTGTTCATCCTGCTACTAACCCAAACAGTGGCATAATAAAGCGGGGACCGTATACACTTGTTGATATCCGGTAGTAGATCACGTGACTGTGATATACCGTCAATAAATATTCCTATGCGCCGGATAACAACATTGTCGAGAATGACACAGCATACAGTCTAATTACCCGAGTTTTTCATAGATACAAACTTTGTGTTGTCTAGTTTAACAGAGTTAAGACAAACGAGTTGATTGTCATTACATAACATTTTACTGGTTAACAACATCTTCCTTCCATTTCCATTCCATTTCAACACACTTTAATCTGATGCAAGCGCGTTATTCTTTGTGGATAGACTTCTTTGATCAACCAGCAGAGCATATTCATCAACGAAATAACCTTTTGTATTAATTTCCGATGAAAAGAAATGAAAAAAAGGTTATCAAAATGTTAACGTAGAACTAAACATTTTATGATTTATTTCACGTTCAGTTACACTGTACTCCACCCACAACTATCCGAGTAAATCGTAGAAAATTGACAAGGGATCAATCTCACCGTTTCCATTCAAAGCAAATATTCAATACACTTTTTTATCTGAATGCTATTGCATAATATAATCCATTCAAAACTCAGAAACACTAAATAATTATTCCGATTTTATGTATTTTATACAGCAAAACACTCCCGTTCTGGTGTAACTACATTGTGTAAACTAACAACTCAAAATGAATGACGTAGTTGGTGTGACGAAATTTAACTCTTTAAAAACCAATATAATTTGGTTTAAAACAAAAGCAGATTGACTACGTCATTTTCGAGTCGTACTGACATCAGCAAATAAGATTTATTAATAATTTACATTTGCTTTTTGAAAAAGGTGATTAAGAAATAGAGAACTATTTTTTCTATTTCTATTTTCTAATTTAATTGAATAGAAATCAGGATAAATAGAATACACGGTAGGTGCCGGGTAGGAGAAAGTTTATCCGGTTCGGCCCGAAAACAAAAATAGGGCTCGCTAAAGCCCGCCCTATTTTCATTTTCTAAGCATCACCGGATAAACTTTCTCCATCCCGGCACCAACCATGTATTCTCTAAATACCTACAGTTCCATACACTTTCATTTTAAGCACTTTTTTCATTTATACTTAATGGTACCGATGTTTCATATTACATATTACATTGAATAAAAAACAGGTTTATATTAACACATCTAAACTGCAGAGCAGTAACGTGAATGTCTGTAATAATTGTTTTAGGTCATTTAGATCATATTGATTGAAATATTGAAATATTGAAATATATACAACTTATTAATATGTATACACTCAAAACATTAACTTAACATGCAATGGTAAGACTTTTGAATTATAAGCTACTGTTCTTAACATATGCATTCCAATTATATACACGAATAAACAGGTTATGTCAATATGGAAAAACAAGCAAACAATTACAAGATCAAACGTAGTTAAATATTGATTGCAAATAATAAAGCAATACAACAAATCAGAATAGCCACGTTAAGACAGAAAGACAAATGTTATTAAAAGAAAGTAGCACACGATTTGAATATCTTCAGGGTGAAAACAATTTATATGCAAGAGTGTATTAATATGTCAATTAAATCACACACGCAAACTATATGCAGATAGTTATTACTAAGTAACTAAATAATAATGATACGATGCAAAAATAACACTTGTGTACGACAATGTTTTCCAACCAATCAAGCGCACAATGATATGAAGAGCATCGTGGATTTTAGAGACTGACTCAAAATTGTTGGTTTTATAAATTATACTTGTTATATCATTTGAATGGGGCTTGTTTAAAATAACTTTGCAACATTAAAACAAAAGTACCAACGTAGCTAGGCAGCATACATTAATGTTTTGCATCACACTTCATGCACCAGAGTAATTGATACATGAACACTTTGACAATTGTAATACAAGCGCACGTGACCATGATGCATTAATCTACCCGTAAATACAACTCAACCTGAATGTTTCCGAAGTTATATTATGACGTTTATTCAGTTTCGTCTGCACATTTGACGAATCTTACTCCTCTGTAAAACTGTTAGTACTTTGTGCATTACAGATTGCTAGCTGCTTGTTTAGGTGCCGTACTTTTGTTCCTCATCAGTTCTGGTTGCAAGAAGACTCTCATAGCGAACTGCTTCAGGTCTACAACAAAATGGACATACATTTATATGTTGGAACTATATGCAGATAGTTAATAATTAGTAAATAAATAATAATGATAGGATGCAACAATAACGCTTGTGTACCACAATGTTTTCCAACCAATCATGCGCACAAAGATAAGAAGAGCATCGTGGATTTTAGTGACTGACCCATAATTCTTGGTTTTATTAATTATACTTGTTATATCATTTGAATGGGGCTTGTTTAAAATAACTTTGAAACATTAAAACAAAAGTACCAACGTAGCTAGGCAGCATACGTTAATGTTTTGCATCACACTTCATACACCAGTGTAATTTATACATGAACACTTTGACAATTGTAATACAAGCACACGTGACCATGATACATTAGTCTACCCGTAAATACAACGCAACGTGAATGTGTCCGAAGTTATACTCTGACGTATGTTCAGTTTCTTCTGCAAATTTGGTGAATCTTACTCCTCTGTAAAACTGTTAGAATTTGTGCATTGCAGATTGCTAGCTGCTTGTTTAGGTGCCGTACTGTTCTTCCTCATCAGTTCCGGTTGCAAGAAGACTCTCATAGCGAACTGCTTCAGGTCTACAACAAAATGGACATACATGTATATGTTGGAACTATATGCAGATAGTTAATAATTAGTAAATAAATAATAATGATAGCATGCAACAATAACGCTTGTGTACCACAATGTTTTACAACCATTCAAGCGCACAATGATATGAAGAGCATCGTGGATGTTAGAGACTGACCCATAATTGTTGGTTTTATAATTTATACTTGTTATATCATTTGAATGGGGCTTGTTTAAAATAACTTTGCAACTTTAAAACCAAAATACCAACGTAGCTAGGCAGCATACATTAATGTTTTGAATCACACTTCATACACCAGAGTAATTGATACATGAACACTTTGACAATTGTAATACAAGCGCACGTGACCATGATACATTAATCTACCCGTAAATACAACTCAACCTGAATGTTTCCGAAGTTATATTCAGTTTCTTCTGCAAATTTGGCGAATCTTACTCCTCTGTAAAACTGTTAGTACTTTGTGCATTGCAGATTGCTAGCTGCTTGGTTAGGTGCCGTACTGTTCTTCCTCATCAGTTCCGGTTGCAAGAAGACTCTCATTGCGAACTGCTTCAGGTCTACAACAAAATGGACATACATTTATATGTTGGAACAGGGATGATTTAATTACGTGGGTAAACTGCCGCAAGGGTAGTTTAGCATATCGCTTTGATTTTCCTTCAAATAACAGCCATTTTATAGCGTTGTGTTTGCATAAAATTTTATATATTTTCTTAATGACATTATATATTGTATATTTGTTGGACGAACTTATTTATAATACAAAATACTTGAGACATCGCGTCAAATTATATATCGAGATGTATCGCCATATTTTTTATTGTTATACTTGTTGTAACTGATTATAAAACATGCAAATAGGCAAGGTGATTGGTGATTTGCAATGTTTCACTGATCGACAATCAAATACATGTACATATTGTAAATACGTCTTTTTACATTAAGACAAATTCACGAATGCAATTCAATGCTAAAAAAACTGTCCCTCCGGCTGATTAAGTTTGATTTTTATATTGTATATATTTCTGTTCTATTATTAAAAAAATATTACAATATTTAAAGAAATCGAGCAAAACAAAAGCATATATATTTTAGAAAATTATTTAATCCATGAAGGTGTCGTTTGAAAGGTTCTGCGCAGGTCCGATCCCCGATGTTTGCTCGGTAACCTTAGATAAGTCTGACGATTGCAGGGACACGGTAGTGGATCAATCATTGTATATGCTAACCTAAATATACGATTTCGAATAAACAAGTTTTAAACTTCAATATACATTTTGAGGACAATAGAAGACTGGATATTGTAATATAACACTCTTAATGTCCAACCTACCTACAGGTCGCGGAATTGTGACATTTATCGGCTTGGCGAAATCAACATTCTTGAGAAAACGCAAGGCCTGACTCACTGAAAAGTTACAATTCGCGCGAGCAAGTTAGTTCCACACACCGGCCAGTAGTCATCGACGGCCGCGGGAATAACCGAGCGAGAAATCTGCGATGAACATATTGTCAGTCATTTCAGCTCTCTGTTTTGCCATAGGTACACACGTTTTGTCTGTTAGTGGTCAATTCAAATGTAATAATTAGAATATCCAATATACCTTTCTACATGTACATTGGAGATTCGATTGTCCAATTTAAATTTTTCAGGCACATTGGAGATTGGAAATATCAATATTATTCATAGCGACTATGCTGTCTCAGGTTTGCATTATAGTCCTAGTATACAGTCGTCAACTTCCAGGACTGAAGACAAATCGTTAATAATTACACTAGCATCGGTAACATATCGACACTCACATTATGACCAGTAAATTATAACACGAGCCTTCCTTGTGGTACACACTTTGTCTTGTTTATAAACTGGCAGCTTTAACGATCATGGGCTCCACCCTTTAGATTGTAAATATAATCTCTATGCCCAAACGCACAATTTTAAATTTACATTTACTTAAAGATACACACGTATATATTGTCAGTCAATTGTATTATCTTAAACATAATTACATGTTTCGTTGAAGTTAAAGCATCCGATTGTTATGTATGCACTTTCTTATATTATCATCTTCCATCACTGTTCCGAAATATACCGCAATACGACGATACTTTCCGAAATGTGTCGATAAATTAGTGTGCAAATACCTAGGTCACAATGAGAATGCAAGTAATAAAATGTGTTATATTTTATATTTTCTCTAACAAAACATTTTACCTTCACACACACACACGCACGCACGCACGCACGCACGCTCGCACGCACGCCCGCACGTACGCACACACACACACACACATACGCACACGCACACGCACACACGCACGCACGCACGCACGCACACACACACACACATCGTTGTTTACGATAACCATTCAACAAAATATTTATTTAAGCAGATAAAATAGCCTCCACATAGGCCTTTGTATTCAGCATACCAAATATGTTTTCTAAGTTAATTCACGTTACTTATTATACTTGATTGTATTAGTCATTCAATGATATATGTTTTATATACACCTTTATTAGTTTAATAATAATATGTATTTTAATAATAATCTGTATTACTTACGTTTTGATAAACAGTAGCTCCACACTTTAAGGTGCTTTTGTGCATATTGCTATAAAACCCCGACACTTAAACATTAAACGAAGCAATGCGCAATCAGTTTGTGAATAAACCAGTGAAATATAGATGATGCACGTTGCTAAAAATACGTGTATTACGAAAACTTGTGATTGGTATCGTGTTAAAACAAGAAGTTGTGCATGTAAATAGCATTGCATTCCAAAATATACATATATTTATGGAAATTACTTCACATGACACAATTACAAAAATACAGTGTTGTCCATAAAAACTAGATAGTAAATCATAGTGTTGACGTTTGTATAGATCGTACCTATATTTAGTTTTAAACATGCACAACTACGTAAACAGCCAGATTATTATAAACCTGTCTATTTTAGCATTTCGTATGTTATATCGAGCGGCCTACTTAATATTGTTACATAAAAAACGCAAACTTGAAACAACGTCTACCTGTTGTTAAATAAGCATATCAACGTGTGTCGTCTAAATACGGAAACACATTTAAAAAAAGATACAATGACATACTATTTGTGTATCAACATTACAGAGAACCGAATTTTGTATAGAACCATGTGAATTTTCCTAAGTGTCCATCTGTTTAACGCCACAAGATGCAGGTATATGCAAATTGGGTTTAAAATGTATAAATACAATACTATCAATTGATAATTAGCATGAATACAGTGTATCGCTGTAGCTTAAATGTGCGTTAAAAGTATGCGATTTTGCTTTTTTGCTCCTATAATGGCTTGTTACCAAGGTAGTTTGTTTATTGGTGTAATATCTTTTGCTTGTATCATGTGTTTATATGACAAGCATTTTCATGCATTATCATGATTATTGATATAGTATTATAATATTCGTGTTTTAAAAGTTGTTGTACGAAAACAAATCATAAAGTAAGATATTTATAATAACTGAATATTACAGGAAGTATGCAAGTACACCGATATGCTTGAATTGTATTACAATAGTCATGCATAATTACACCAACTGATTATTGATTATACATTCATGTGCATTTTATGGGCCGTGTAAATGTGGCTACATGACAGACATGGTTTAAACGGCTGAGAACAATTCAATTCAATTAGATAAGAACAAGTTTTGTGTTGATTCCGATAAGATCTGAAAACAATTGTCTCTTGAAGACTGTGGTAGCTAGTTTTATAAAAAAGGCCGATATCGGATGTCACATTTCATAATTGTTTTTTACAGAACTATAAGTAGTAATTATGAAAAAAATATGTTGAATTATGCTAGTTATGCTTACTATATTATCAAGATAAGAACCATTATGTTTAAGTCTCTCACGGCCATCAGGAGTGTACCAAAAAACGCCTGCGTATGCCATTAATTAAACGTAGTGCATAATATCTAACTTTATTTCTGTGTTTATATTCTATGAAATGCGTTTCATTAAATATCATGTGCGTGTTTTTCTGCATTTCTAAAATCAGTTTAACTGCAATTATAAGTGATCCACTATTATATTATGGCTAACTAAATATATGTCGCCTTTCATCAAAAAGTAATCAAGAGTAAAATAAACTGAAACTAAAATGTATTAATGCAAGTGTAAGTGCAGAATACAACTCTCTTTAAAAGTGTGTATCGCTTGTGTTTTAGTTAAGTGAATGCACGCAGATGTATTGAATGATCAGTGCAGGTGTTTCCGTTCACATTGTTGCCTCTCAATGTAGGCGCCGCGTATAAGATGAGATGACTGTGTATATTGGCATGTATCACAAATAAAATACTTTTAAATTCAAATATCTCATCACAAAAACGCATCTTTTTGATATATAAAGGTATACACATGCTGCGATTAAAAATGCACCATTATTCGATTACTGATCAAGAACAAATTGTAGTATTGTCGATAATTTTACCATGTAGAATCCGGTGCTTGTTCTCATAGAAACCGGAGAACGCATATGTGTGCATATATAATCCGTTTTCATTATCCTCAGTGTTCTTATTGCATAAAGTAAGAAAAACACCTTGACATTAGTTTGATTTCCAGATAATGTAACCGGGAATACACATATATGAGAGGAAATATATGAAAAGAGTAATCAATAACTATCACAACTATAGCTGTATATAAACATGTTGTGACAATTGACATTTGTGATACGGACCACGCCATGAAAAACATGGATATCTTGTGCATATTTTATAAAGATATTTTATTGCTGAGCATTGTGGTATGTATGCATAAATATTGTTTGCAATACATATATTCATATTGATCTAAATATGCATGTACTGAACGGCAACACACATAAATGCAGAGCGTACTTGTTCACGATGCATTTATTAAATAAATGGTATCATGTTTGTTCAAACGTCTTTCAAAATGACATTACTTGATAATGGTAACGTGGATTAAATTCATGCCAAGTATTTGTGCCTTTACGACCTGTCAATACCTTAATAGTATTGCCTAAACCTAATGTCTGTAGATTGGCTATTGATTGTTTGGATAGAAAATTTTCTCAAAGCATGTGCGGTCAATGTGACAATTATTTGCAGCATACCGTTGAATTCAGAATCAGAGCAGCTCGGAAGTAAACTATAATAGACCTAATGAATAATTATCAGTAGATATTGAATTGGAAAATAGTTACAGTTTTGTTTGTATTGATTATAGGATAAGTGATTTATTGCCATTCTCCAATAAATAGCATTGACATGAATGCATGTTATCTGGTCAGTATACTTGTATATGGTAGAAGTAATGATTACCATGTCAAACAAAAACAAATATATGTAATGAACAGTATTGCAATTTAAGATTAGCAATGTTAACTTCTGGTGAGCTAGTTGTTAATATTAGAAACAATACAGAGCATAGATTACCTGAATGTAGCCGTACCATTAATGGGGAAATAAAGTCCCGTTAATTAAACGCGGGTGCATACAAAATAGGTACACTACCTCTTACCCAGACTAAAGACACGACAGTGGACACTGGACGTCTATTTATGATCTGCACTAAAACAATCGGACATAACATTCTTGTAAACTGCTAATGTATTATTAACACTTAAAACTCTGCTGGAACATATTTCTCACACACATTCAGATAAGGATAATCTACAAATATGTGATGACATGGCTTCTATAATTGTACAAATCTACATTTGACACAACGTCACTGCACAAACATAATTCGTATAAAATGTTCTTTACAAGTGCACCTCATTCTAAATGTATGTGTTATAATTACAACTCAGGATTTACTAAGACAATTGCTACTATCTGAAATAAAGTGTTAACATATAAGGCAACATGGGGTAGTTGTGCCTTTATATCAAAGTTCACCGTTATTCTTCTTATGAAAGTGCTTATTTTATCCGGGCTAATTGTAAAAAAAACGTCCGGTTTCTGTTTGAGCAAGTCATTTTAAGACCCTTGGAACAGTTGGTTGATAGCATCTGTATATTCTGCATTCATTATTTCCAGTCAGGAAAATATCTGCATCTAATAGCTACTTGCACGCGTATACGACATAAAGAAACATTTTCTTAAGCGATGGCGTTGATACTTGGAATAATACTGGTTGTATTTGCTGCAGTGAAATGTGAGTGTACATCGTAAGTTATTTCAGTTGTACAATTAACAGGCATATATGTATTCAGTATATGAAGTAAAAGTTATGTAAAATCATTTAATTTCGCCGGTGGTCTAATTTTCGCTTAATTCGTGGTCCAAGAATTTAATTTATTGAAAAAAAGGTATGGTTCTGTAACCTTTTCATGTGAAATATTATAATTTGATATTGCGTATACTTTACAATTTTGATCATCGATTCGTTGTTTTGCTTTTAAAATGCAGTTCTTTCGTATATCCAAAACTGTCTTACTTTTTTCTTTGCCCCATGGTTTTGTATTTTTTTATTGGATTGTAATTGTTTTTGGCTTATGTTCACGCATTTTTGTACTGAAAAATCCCATGGGATATTGTGTTATTGTTATTTTAAAATATGCATAAAGGCCGATTTCAAGGGTGGTAAAACTGTTAACACTAATGCACGTTTATAAATTATGGTTAGAAAAAACGTTCTCTTTAAAAAAAATCCAGTGGGAAAAGATCTGTCGATTTATAGAATTACACTAGATCAAGTTAGTATATTTTTCTTCTTTAAATTTATAAAGTGACTCTGTCAATGAAAAGGGCTTCAAAAGGGTAATAAAAAAATATCAGATTAATCTATTGAAACTAGCATATAAAAAAATAACAGTTAAAGTACGGTATTTATAATGGGCATAGAGTTTTCGCGTTCTGAGATAAAAATGTAGTTTTAATTTGGGTCTTGTTTATTTGGCAATGTTTATGTGTACAATTTAACGTCAGAATGAATACATATGAAGCCGAATAGCGCAGTTGGTAAAAACGCTGTCGACTGTCATTTCTTCGTATGACTCGTACGTCGTGAGTTCAATACCCGCATGGGCATTTATTTTTTGACATATTTCAAAATATATTATATTATTCATTCTTTATGTGTCTTATCAAAGCGCATTTCTATCATATAATATCATTTAAAGGGCATTATAAAACACTTTTTTCGTTTACACAATGCTTTTAATATTTAGTAATGCTGCTTAAAAGCATTCGTTTTTTCTTCGTTTTTACACTTTGCAATTGCTCACTGGATAGTTTGAACTTTTAAATGCATGAACGATTTTCATACCTGTGATTTTCTTATTTTGCTTTATTTATTTTGTTAGCAATTTAAACATAACTAATTTGGAATATGCACATCGTGCTACTTATTAAAAAAAATATGTGTTTCTGAATTGCAATGGATTAACACGTGACAGTTAAAGACGAACATGTGATCGGCCGACTGAAGACAGATGGTTTACTTGTTGTTACAGCTAGAGATCGTGTTAGTACGATGTACAGTTAGCACATCGATTAAATGCTGGGTGCGTTTCACTTCTAACATTAATTCATGTTGGTCATTTATCAATAGAGTTTATGTACAATTATGAGCATTGTTTAGCTGTCAGTTTGTGGTCATTTTTCACAGAACGCTAGTTACGAATAAGACAATGTAAAGTAATATGATATTTATTGGGAAGAATGTGAAGTTACATAGCACATGCAAAACGTACAAATGAATTATGGGCGAAAGTTAGACACCCGAAATAATAACTTTACAAACTGATTCTACAGTATTTATACTAAAATATAGTGTTGTACAAAAAAAACCAATAACACTCTTAATCTTTACTTTCAGGTTTACAAATTCCACATATTGAAGTTCATGTTTTAGCTGAATCAACAATAAACATTTCATGTATATTCAATAGTACTTCAACGGAGTTAACAAAGATATACAAACTGAATGGCAAACATTTTGAAGCAATAGTGAAAGTTGGAAGCATTTCAGATGAGTGTTATGTAACAACATATTTACCTGAAGAAACAGTTAAGTGTGTATGTTACGGCAGAAACCACGTGTTTTGCAACATTTCTGATCTTAAACGTTCAAAAGAGGAGGACCAGTGGAAATGTGCTTCATACATCAACAATATTCCTGTGTTCAGCAAAGTGGTCGTGACACCAAAGATAGGTTAGCAATTAAATACCTTATGTTGTTCTTAATGAAAACAGCAACATATTACACACGACACAAACTATTTTAAAAGTGTCATTGCAATCGAAGTTTTATTCGTAAAAGGGCACGTTATTGTCGTTATTTTTATGCAACAGGTTTGTTATTTCGATCGCATACACAGCACTGCCTCTGGTGTAAAGTAAACTAAGTAGACTGTCTAAAAATGAAACCTTGAAAATGGTCCAAACGGGACCAAAACAATTTATCCAAATTACACGTATTTCAAGTTGCAAAATTTATGGTGAGCGGGGGCATTCCAGTTAATAAAAAACATTTAATTAAATAAATAGGATTTAAAATTATTACATTTAATCACGTTTCTTTAATTTAGTGTGAATTGCCAAATAAATGTTAACTAAAAGGAAATGTGTACTTAATAAAAAAATAGTTTGGAAAATAATGTCATAATGTACTGGTGATGAATTAAAACAATTAATTAATTCATTCCTTCATACATTCATTCATTCATTAATTTTAATTAAATAAATAAATAATTTATTTATTTATTTATTTATTTATTGTATTTACTGAGCATACCCACCTTTTTCTGGAGGCGTTACCTTTTCAATAAAGCATCAAGAAGTGACTAAATCAGACCAAAACAGCTCAATGTTTTCAGTCCTTGAAAATAGTATATTTCTCTTAGAACTGACTACAGTAACTCACAGAAATTTTGATTGGCTAAGAAAATAACCTCCAAACATACAGCTACAATCATACGAAATCAAGAACATATGATACATTGTAAAAAGCAACATAAATATGCTGTTAAAGTATGCAATCTGCAGATGCACGTATTCATCAGTTATAAGAATAATGAAACTCCAGAGACATCACCAGGAAAGAAACCCTTTTATAACATACTACACATTGTTTTTTGTGTAATACAGCCATTATGAATATTACACATGTGTAAAATAACGGTTTGAGCGTTTTCATTAGCTAAATATTATTTGACTAAACAGTGATACATAACGCTATTTTGGTGAATTGACGTCGTCAACATGAAATGACGTCACGTCAATACAAAACGTAAAGCATTTAGTAATATTTTTTAGTAAAATTATACGCTTTTTATTTCGCTTAAAAGGATGTGAAAAAAAGATCTGAAAAGTGTTGTCATTATATCCATTATGTGTAAAACTCAATAGCAAAATTTCTTAAGTTTGAACTAAATTATCTATCAAAATTTAACAGGCAGGTGTCTCTGCGTATATACCAATTATACCCCTTTAATACATAAGACTTTATCAATGTATACATGACAATTAAGCATCCAATTTTGCATATTTACAATTTCACTATAACATGATGTTGAGTAATTCCATTAACCAATAACCATTTTAAGGAATCTAACATGTTATCTAGAAACCAAACTAAAGTATTTAAAAAACGTTAATTTGTTGCGTAGTGCATAAAATAAAACGAACAATCAAACTTGTTTTAATAATTTATTTCGTAAGAAAAAGGTTACTTTCGTTAAAATCATTAACTCATGAACATGTTTTCGCATACTGAACTAATTGGGAAATATAAATGCCATACGAAGGACGTATACTACCATCTAAGAAAGGGAAATTAACAATATCAATATTAAAAATAATAACGTTTGTCATAAACACTGGTTTGCACTGTTTTGTTACTAATATTTAGACGTTAATATACAAAAGAGGCGATCGTGCTCTAAGAACTCGATTTATTTATTGTAAGTTCTTTGGGTTAGAACATTGTCTTGCAATTGTTTTAAATTAAATACAAATTTATATATGAGAACTCCACAACACATGTCTCCCCAATGTTGTTTTCACTTGTACGGAGTGTACCAACGTTCCAAAATTTTACCGATTTAAAATGTTATACTAAGTTATGTTTACACAATTACATGTATACTTAGATAGCATTTGCAATAAAATCAAAGCAATAAACACTATTTGATTGGATTGTCATGGCTACTAAAGACTCATTTTAAAGTATTTCGGAATATTGAAAAGAAGTAAAAAAAAATACCATTGACGATGTCTGTATTACCACTATACTGGTACTTCTACCACAAATAGTATTTTTACTACTAACTACTACTGAAACAACTGCTGAAACTACTTCTACAAATAAGTACTACTGATGTTATTCCTTCAAATTAATTCGTTATTAAATTATTGTATCCTTTATTATCCGGTGCACGAGATTGTGTATAAACCGTCGGGGTTTAGCTGATATTAAAAAAAACACACTATTGTAACAAGTAACATATTAATTATTTGCAATTCATATCTTTATCACTGTCTACGTAGTGCAAAATACCGGCGTTGTTCTAAGAATGTTTGATCAAAGCGATTAAAAAGCCGACACTTATAATAGTATATTGCATTCAGAATAATATTCCTGAAAAAAAAAGCGCACATATAGATACCAATCAAAAACACAGTAAGCGTTATTATAGGACGTTTTCAAATACTGATGATTATGATGATAATGATGATGATGATGATGATGATGATGGTGGTGGCTTATTATAAGTATTATTATGTTATAAATAATAATACAACTGAAATAAAAATAATAATAGTTGTTGTTGCTTTTATTATTATTATTATTATTATTATTATTATTATTATTATTATTATTATTATTACTAAAATTCTATTAAAATTAGTATTTAGAAAAGTCCAACGACATGCATTGGATTTAAATATTGAAATGAAGTTTGTATATACGTTTATACTTTTCAGTGTCTACAAAACCATTTATTAACATTAGAGTGTTTTGTGCTTCGACATTGGAAGTTTCCTGTAGTGGTGGTAATGTTAGCTACGAAATTTGGAATTTTTACAGAACTCGGCCAGGTGAACACGGTAATCATAATATGGCGACAGTCGTATACGACGAAACAGAATGTAATGTAACCTACATACAACCTAATAATTTAGCGCAGTGTGTGTGTGTAGATGGAACTGGAGTCATATGCAACATATCCGGTGATAGGATTGCTAATACTGGAGACCAATGGCTGTGTTCAAAATTCCCAAACGGATCTACTGATTCCAGTTTACGTGTTTCTTTACCAAGTCAAGGTAAGCTTGATATGTATAGGGTTTCAACGTGGCATTCCTAATCATTTATTAAATTCATATTGCGAGTGAGTACTTCTCGTTTTTAGTTCAGTAAATTAAGCTAGATAGTGTTTATCAACCTGCTTAAATTGGACAATCTTTCTTATGTATTAGCTATGTGTTTTAGAAACCAGTGAATGTACAACGACATCAGTTGAAGAGACAATCACCGAATTAGAAAGCACCTTTAGAACAAGTTTGAACAATGGCACAGTAACATTTAGAGAGGTCGTTACTGTGTTCACAGGGGTTGTAGGTAAGACACGAACATTTATTTTAACTTTTAAAAGTGTTTTAATACAATATTGTAACCGTTAGTACGAACAATATGTTCTGTTGCGCTGGACTGCATTGATGCATAGATGTATTGTGTTTATCTCTTGCAATTGTGCAGTTGTTTATTTTTAATGTTTAAATGCTTATTTTCTGTTACAATAGATGTATAACTAAATAACGCAACGTTGTATGTATATTTAATTGTTTTTTAACCAGTTTACATATTTGATAGGATACTGGCAAACTTTGTTTTTGAACGCTCGAAAGGAAAATGAAATTGAAATTTGAAACTCATACTCAGGTATTTGGGTAAAGTTGATTCACATCATATACAAGACATGCACATTTATATACGTATATAATTGCTATATCCCGATATATTACGATCTAACATATGAACAGTGTATTTTTCACAGAGATCTACACCATAACTGCAACAGCAAATGCTTCCACAAAAACGAATGCCAACAACACAAAGTCTGTGGATAGCGAAGAGTCTGACAACTTATATATCAGCAGTAAGTTAACAAAAAAATAATAATACACCAATCTGATATCAATCGTTTTGAAATGCCGACATCCAGGAAACATCGTCAATCTGTAACAAACTTTAATCAAATACATACATTCTAAGGTTTTACATGTAAACTGTTTACTTAGAAAACACCACAAAGTTCCGGCTATACATGTGTGAAGCATTACTTTAATCAGATTGCCGTCTATCTTTTGTCCAAATAGACTGCGTCACAATAGAGGAATTCCTAAAGAACAGGTATATGCATCACTTCATGAAACGCCAAGTAACATACGACTGCAAAAACCTATATCGTCTATAATACATGTATTAAAAATAGAGTAAAATTCTCTAACATAAATAAAATGTTTTTGTTTATGTCTAAACTTCTCAAAAATAATATGGCTGGTTAAAACTAGCTTTGTTTATTTTACCTAATCTCTGCTAAATACGCATGTACATTAACTAGTAATGCACATGTCAATATGTAAAAACAATGTGTTTCAGTATTATAACCTAACCGAACTTTTATTTTAAATTTGACATGTCACAAAATAACTTGTCATAAATTGAACAATGCTGCATTGTGTTGAATAAATATCCGGTTTACTTAATTCTGGTCAATGTGAAAACAAACAATATTGTTTAAGTCGTATTATAAGTATCGTTTCACACAACCGGTACATGGTGTTTTGTTGTCTACAATATTTAATTTGTGAAGATAATACATTCATTTACACCTTTCAATATCTACTTTTATTTTATGCTTTCCAGTGGTTTATAGGCAAATATCAGTGAAATACAATTGGTACTTCATAGTTTTAAATAGTGAACATTACCACTTTGATAATGTTCACTATTTCACACTTGTTTCCGATTTAATACAATAAATTACACGGACCGTTAACGATGTCGGACTCGAAAAATGGGAAATTACGTCATTATTTTTACTTTATGAAGTTATGATTATCGCAATATTTTCAAATTAATCAGATTCAGACAGCACATAAACAAAAGCATACAATAAAAAGAAAATGTGTTGGTTTCGGTAGAATATCGAGTTTGTATTCGCTTGTGATCATAGAAATAAATATTTTCACCAGTGGCTGCGTCACTCTTGAGCATATACATTTCTATGATCACTCGTGAAATGAGTGTTATGTTATTTTCAGCACTTTCAAAGAGAGACTTCATAATCGTCATGGCTGTTGCGGGTATAGCAGTTGTTATTGCAACAAATATCTCCATCTGCGCGTATTGGAAAATCAAAATGCGATTAAGAGGTAGGTACATGTTACGCTAACTAATAACTTTTCATATTCGAATGTATATTAAGCTTGCAATCAGTTTCTAACTTACGAATTCTATAGCGTACCCATCATATGTCGCGCTACGCAGAGTTTAGGTGATCGAGTGATCACCGGGTATCAACAATCCGAGCAAAAACACTCGGATTGAATGCAATTTATGTTGGTTAAAAACCACCACTCCGAGTTACTCCGCATGGATACGCCAGTCAATAAGGCAAATCAAACATTAAGACTTCGCGACGGCGAAACAAAATATGTGTGCCTGAGCTAAAGTTTATATCACTGGAAGAATCTTGTGAATTTAAAATGAATTGTTGTCTATTAATATCAAAAGGTTATCAATATTTCCGTAGCCAATCCACACAATCCTGAAATCAATAATATTATTACAGATCTCCAATCTACGACGATGATGGAGGGCAACTTAGAGATGACCCGAGAAGAGAACATACATGTACAGTATCATGAAATCGCGGATATACCAAGTGAGTTTTTCGCTGACGGTTCTGCTTTCCCTAACACTCAGAGCAGAACGGGAAATAACCAAGCAAATACCGTGACTGAAATAGATCACTACGACAACATTACCCTAACGTCATCAACGGAAATGGGTAATATTTCCAACATAAATACAATATCAACTATGGACAACAACTACGGGAATTTAACTCTAACATCAATGGAAATGGATAATATTGTCTATATAAATACACTTCCGGCTATGGGCAACTATGGCAATATAACCCTCACTCCACACATGGAAATGGGTGATGATCCGAATATAAATACACAAGCAGCTATGGACCACTACGGAAATATAACCCTAACCCCATCAGTGGAACTGTTTAATATTCCCCAGATGTTAAGCGGGACGAATGACAATGTATCAACACCCAGGAATTACGTCACTAACAGAGGCGCAGGCGAACCGATTTCATTTATGGCCTTAGCAGAGGTTAATATGTCTGACGGTAAGGTAGCAGCACGATGTGCTTGTGTAACATGCCGTTATGAAACTATTATTGTATAAGTGTAGCAAAAAAACACACGGGGCATACAAATCTTTAGAACAACAATAACACAACAACAACACATATTTATAATTACAATGAACCTAATTATAACATTAAAATAAAAATATATTGGCTCACTGTTATGTTTCTTTATGGTTGATTTAAATGTCCTGACACTATTAATCTGTTCGCATTAATATATACTTTCAGGAACAGAGAGAGATTCAGAAATCAGTATCCATGGACCTTGTGAAAGGTTATTCTGAAATATTTTAACCATGTTATTACCACCTTGACTTTTTCAAAATATGCTTAATATCTTTTGTATTTACAAGTCAATATATATGTATATGAATATATTTTAACACACACCACGGGTAAAAAGTTAGTGATTATTGACATGTATCTCCTCAAATTAACATGAAGGAAAATTCTCAATAGAAATATACTTGCATTTTTGTTTTTCATTTCAAACATAAATTCATAATGTTTCAACAAATGGTGTTTTGGATGCGTAAATAACTGTATTTCCCGTTTTGTTATAGAACGGACGTGGAATGTGGACGTTACGAGGAAATAGATCGAACCAAACGAGAAGATAAATCGCAGTACAGCGCACTGGTGTGAAGTTGCTAAGTTGCTAAGTTGAACAAAGTTATGTGCAAACTAACGTTGACTCCTTATTCAAGTTTTACGAAATTTGTGTTTCATTTTTTTGTGTCATCGATTATCACCAAAACTAAACTGCTACCAATATAACAGTAGTTTCTACTTTGCTGCTGCTACACCTTCTAATGAAACTTTTTTTGTCCGTAACCAAGTTCATACTGAATCCGTTACTCTGCTACAACAACTACTCTATACCTAGTATTACTGGTACTGCAGCTGCCACTGCTTCTACTTCAACCACCACCACCACCACCACTGCTACTGCAACTACTACCAATACTTATAATAATAGTAATAATAATTTATGTACAACTCCTGATTTTACTTCTAAGACTTCTACTATTTTGTCTACTTCTGTTGCTAGTACGGTGTCTACTATTGCGTGTGCAGGGCTCCCACTACCACCACTACACACAGAACTATTGCTACTACTAGAATACAAAACATGTCATATATTTTACAGGATCTCTTGTTTGGCCAGATAAACATATCAAACACGGGCTAGATTTATTAAAAACAGTGTTTCGTTGAGCAGAATACAAAAATGTATGTTCATATGGTTTATGTTTTCGTATTTCTCTAACGCATGCGCAGTTTTGTTATTTGTGTGTGTTGTGTCTTGATTTTATCCCCATGCAGTGCATTTTCAGTTTGTTTTTTCTTGATCGTACACTTGTTACAACTTTACTTGTGAGTTTTTATGTATAAATATGTTTCTAGATTTGTAAATGTAATATCATGTCAAATTGCATTGCGCCTAAATATTAAGTGCAAACGGCACTTTATGTTTGGTTTAAAGGTATACATGTTGTAGTTTATTCTATAAACGATATGTTCTATTACCAAGGCGAAGGATGGGCTGTTTGTGGTGGCGTTAGTTTTGTTGTATGTTATTAGCGTACATAGTTATGAAAGGATTAACATGGAAATGCTATGGGTGAATGAGCAAAATATATATGTCCGTTCATGTTAGAATCGAACTAATGTTCGTATAATCGTTGTTTATCGGCCAACAAACAACTCTTTGTCGTTCTGATGCGAGGCTATTTACCACTCGGGCTAAGGTCCTAGTTGTTGTTTATTTGCCGATAAACAACGATAATTCGAAACATATTTATATAATACAAGTCAGCAGTCTTACCACAACAAACAATGGAACAATTATTGCCGTTACACTTCGATTCTGAGTCTCTCAATTAAAGGGTTTCTGTCTACGAAAAGTGTAAAATTTAAATCGGAAAATTTGAATATTAATATTTGCATATAATAAAGGTTGTATAAATAAACTTGCAATGGAAAAAATAGTCTCAGAATTCTGATAAAAACATAATTATATTATTTATGTTGTGTTTGTTTGTCCCGTTTCTAGTTTACATTTTGACATCAGACTTCTTGGTATCTTATATCACCATAGTACGCACATATAGTTTTACGCCAGAATAGCGCAGTTGGTTAGAGCGCCGTCGATTGTTCGTACGACTCATTTAATATCCACCTTTTTTATTATTTGAGCTTATTTATTATTGTGTTTTTATCAACATTTAAATAATGTTGTACATGATAATACTTTGTTTATTATATTCATGCTTTTGTATTGCTCATTTCAACATAACAGCATGAAAACAACTGAATACCACTTTTCCCTAGCTATAGTCTCTTTGCAACAGTCAGTCGTAGTTTTTTATCTATTCAAAAGTATTCATGCTGTAGTTTTGTCTTTATAAATATAATTCTTGAGTATTTACATTTACAGTGCTCGATGTACATGCATTTTATAAAATTGTGTTTAGTGTCTTATTTTATTTACATTGTCTCCTTTTTAAGAAAACTATAATTGTTGCCATATACTTATATAGTATTTCCTTGATGCAAATAATGTTTTTAAGGGACCAGTTTCCAGGTTGGAAAATTGACGAAACCTTTTGGCATATATCCACAAAATTAAAAATATACATTATATATAAACACGCAAAAAAAACTCCTGACATTTTAATTATTGGTTTTCTTTATATAATATTTGCCTTTTGTCAGTCCAGATGCCTTAGTTTTTGCAGTTAAGACATTAAATGGATATGTATTTCAAAAATAAGAAAATCTGTGAACAAGTTCCTTTAAAGTTAGCACGTTATTGTAGTATAACATCATATTTCAACGTCGTTCAAATAATTATGATGGCAAATGTTTGCAATTAAACCGCACTTGTTAACGTAGCAGAGCTTTTGCATGTTTGGTGTGACAATTTGGATGGATTTGAGAAAAATGTCAATATAATATGAATTAAGACGATTGTTTGTAAAGATATCACTAAACTTTCAACATCTTTACTTATTTGTTCCATGAACCCGTAAAATACACCAGGTGCTAGCTAGTATACAGTTCTAACCACAAGGCATATTCAAGGAACAATTGCCGGGAGTTTCATTGAACAATTATTGCCTTGGGACTTTGGCATCGCGTCTGTTACTCAGCGGAAACATCTGTAGTACATGTGCGTGCATGGTTATATATGGCGTTTTATAAACGCGCTGATGACTTTAATGGTTTATTGTGTCATAAAAACTTTTAATTAAGAGCAACCACAGTTTAAACTTCAAAACGGTACTCGCTCTATTACTGACTGAGCATGGAATTTGTACAATTGTTATCAATTACACATTGATCGTGCTCTTTTACATTTCAAGTACAAACGTGACCATTCTTTCTGATTCATATGATTGTTCTGCCCGACGTAAAACAAAAGGAACACAATGTAATATGTGATGTTATTGGTCTTTTTTATCGTTATTGTGATATATATTTGGTATTAGACAGCGCAAAGTATATACCCATAAACATGGACCGAACATTAAGGGGTCTTAAGGAAATGTTACCTTTTACCTTTTTTTTGTTATGTATTTCATTAGAAAAATTTGGTTTTCGTGATATCTTAACGTTTCCTTTTTTACAGGATTAAAACATGTAACGCGATACTAACTAACTAAGCATGTATTATGCGATTGTATTGATCTGGCAATCATGAATATTCTATTTATTTTCGCAAATGTGGTTAAAGCTACTAACCCAAATAGGAGACTCAGACACGGGTAACTCCTTACTTCATTACAGTCGATAAGTAATCAAAAGTTGTATGCGTAATGTTTTGGGTTCGAATCACCTTAGAACAGGCACTTTTAGTTTTTAGAGAAATTGAGTACTCGATAATTGTTGCTGACGTCATGATACGGAGTCTCATCATCAAACTCGATTCTGACACATAATGTAGCTGCACCGATGACGCGAGCGAAACTTTTTATTAATTTGTATGAAGATAAAATGAAACAAAACTAATGTAAAACGGAAAAAACACAAAATAAAGAAAAACAAGTTATGATAATAAGAGATGTTAAAGTAAAAGAAAATGATAAAAATATAAAGACAACTTTTGGCAGGATTCGAACCAGTCATTGTGATTCAAAGTCTGAAACACAATCCACCGGGATATTCTTACTGACGCTTGTTAAAAGGTGCTTATATCATATGACTACGAAATCCGTGCGTAAGACCCTAGACAGATATATAAAACCGATATAAATAGAAAAGTCGAGCGTTACCGGAGATTAATGGGTGCCAGGTCAATAAAATCGTAATATATTCTTCAGCACACATGTAAACTTAATACATATCTGGTAAACATTTGTTCCGGTTGACAAAACGTTTTAATATCGTGTGTATGTGTACGTTAACATAAAGAATAAAATATTTATTCCCGTTGGTGTCCTTATTTACTTGAAGTTTTGTGCAATACAAATACCTTCTATGGCACAGTTTAAATAATCATTGTTCACGACAAACGTAACATTTAGAACGTATACAACTCATCTGGTCGCTTCTTCTTAAATTGTTTTATTCTAAACCTTCATACATTTTCACTTTCATTTGAAATTGTTTCTCCAGGTGTTTTATAAAACATATATGACAAATATTAACCCCGATTGAAATAGTTTTTTCATAACAAAATTGTTCTAGTAATGTTGTATACTTGATGTGTTTTCTTTTCCCATAAAATGTTTATATTCATTAAAGTGTGTACTATTATCTGTTTTGTTTTTGTATTTAACCGTGGTATTATGTTAAAAGTATGCCATTGTTATCATTGATTTTAGAGTTACATAAGAGAGATGGCAAGTTTAAATATTGATGCTGTTTACGTAGATAAACACATGCATGAAAACCGGTGACATGCATGCTCTTTTTTATGTATGTGTTTGTTTAGTATTTTCATCCTTTTTAGTCTTGTTAATTTTTACGGAGTTTATGCATGGGAAGCGTCTGCTTACTTACGTGTTACATCTATGACAACATGTAATCTTTGTTGTACAACTCACGACAAAATTGTCTTCGTTCATGAGGTGAATATGTGAGATGATAAACTTGTGCATTGTTGGTAAGTTTGCTATAAATTTCACGTTTCGATCCTACCTTACAAGGAATTTAAAACCCTAAACTTGTTTTTTGTTTATTTTTGTAATACTTGCCATGTACGGCGATGTTCTGTGAGTTTTACTATATAAATGCTAGGTCTTTAAATATTGTCAACAAGTAGGGATTTAGCTGATAATTGTATTTACTTCATTTCATCGTCCCTCAGAAAGTTGCAATTATGTTGCTTTGGTGAGCATTAAACCATTGAATAATTAAATTTTCATTCAATTTAATTAATATTCTCTTTCATTTCTCTTTAATTTGAATTGCAATGCTATCAGGTTAAAGTCTATTCACGCGTGCGTGTTTTGTGATTAATTATGGGCTAAGTGTGAGGTTCGGTATGCCTTTAAACCGGTTTAAACCCCCAATGCTGTGCATTGACCGTTTCATGGCGGTGACCCCAGTTTTAATCATTTTCACGTTTTGTGTTGCGTTGCATGTACTGTCTTGTATTGTATAGGCAATCGGTCACTTGCCTCAAATAAAAGAACCAGTGGATGGTAATAAGTGTTTTCTTCTGATGATGTATCTGGAATTTCAGTATTCCTATATTGTATTTAAGGTAGAAAGCCCATAATGGGACTTCTTTCAGACCTTGACTTGCTTATTATCTTTGATCATTAAAACTATTATGAGAATAAACTGTAAAATATAAACAAAATCTAACCACACGTTTTGACAAAAATGCGATTTTTGTAATATCTCCCATTTTTTTTACTTCAACTTAAAATTTTGATGGGGTACACTCTTTTTAAAAATGACTGAAATATTGTCAAATGTATTTTATTTATTCCTGAGTAGCTTTAATTTATACGTTAAAGATGTATCTTATGAACCAGTATAACAAACAGAAGTACTAAAGTTGACTAAAATTATTACGACATTAAATTCGGCTAAGCATATGGTAAAAAACAACAGATTTAATTACAGTAAAAATACGCCAAACACCAATTTGTTTATTTTTTTTTTAACTTTTATTTCATAGTATGTCAAAATCAGTAATACCAAAACATAATATATCTGAGAGGAAAAAGGTATACATTGACAAGGTTCACCATACAAATTTCAAGGTATAACATTTGGAGTGAAGCACCCCTATGTAATCCAAATAAAAAGAGTAAATTATGAAAAATAAGACAATCAAAAATGCAAATATTTTCCTTCTATGTTTTTTTTTTTCTCTTCTAGTTATAATCTAATAGCAGTATCGATATTAAGGGAATCAGTTTTGCATTAATGTTAAAGAAATAGTGTTTTGTGTAAACATTTTAAATACAAATTTAACTAGCTGAGGTTCACATATCGTTGGTTACCAAATTAAGAAAAATAATAAATATTTTTATAAGTGTGTGTTAAAAAAAATTCAATTGACATTTTCATTACATTGGGTTAACAAGAGTTTTTAAAAAACCTGGCAAATCTTTGTGATAACTTCATCAAAACTCTTCGTGGAGCTTGTGACTATTGGTCAAATGTCACTGTTTTTGGATAAAAAGGTGTCTCTTACACCATTCTCATCATTTCGCCGATACATATGTTTCAGATGTTTTTTACAGCGGTAGATCTCGTCAAAATTCCTCAGTGGAACAGGTCCAATTTTACACAATGAACAGTATTTTAAATTATCCAACAAAACACCAAACTCGATCACCCTACGTCCCGCTCTCCATCATCTCGACTGACTATTTTTTCCATTTTTTGTGTGTGAATGAATGTTATTTAACAGCCAGGAGAACGCTTCTCCTTCACGCAGATGTTGTTATATACGAATAATTATGTATACTAATACTAATACTAGTTGGACGTTTATTTTATAACTATTTTAACTTTAGTTTAATGAATTACACCAGACATATCGCGAAAATGTCATGATTGAATATAAACAGAAATTCCCCAACAATGACGTCATATGAAGGTATTCCCCATGCCAGAGTACCTTCTTTTTGTTCAAACAACAACACAAATAAGCATTTATTTCACACATTTAATTGAAAATAACTCAACATTCGAAAAGTACAGTTTATTTCGCGAAAATAATTTCTAATTCGGATCAGTTCGATTAGATTTACGGTTAGTGGCGAATGGGCCAAATTTAACCGATATTTCGCGAGTATTTTCGAAGTCATTTGGACCGTTCTACCTAAAGCAATGTTGTTTCCGTGCCGAGTTTGATCCGTGTGTTTTTATTTACTTTTGTGTTTGTGTTTGTTTTTATATTTCTGTGCATTTTTTATTCTTTATTGTGCATAATAAGACATTGAGCAAATCAGTCATGACTCTTCCCTGGCTGTCTCTGTATATACTATCGCAATAAGTTTGTACATTATGCTGTTGTTCAAACGTTTACCGGCTTTGCACTAGCCTTGAGTTTTCCGTTTACCCTTGGTTCTTGTAGAATTATCAGAATAATTGTTCTGCAGCCGCTGGAAGCGCCAAATGTTTGATGAATTGTATTGCATTACTTTTGTTCCTTGAAATTCTTTGACATGAAATCGACCAAATACTTTATGAAAAAGCGTCTGGTTTGTTTAGTGCAACTCGAATATATCTTATTTAATGCTCATCAGCTAAACGTGGATAAAACGTGTTGTATATCAATTAATTTAACATAATAACGTTTCCAAACCACAAAAAGCATGCATAACGTAAATGCAGATATTAACTCGACCGAAATTAACAACATATATATACACGATTCGAAGCGTCATCCAACGGATTGTAACTTTGAACTCTACCATTAGGCTACAAATGCATTCATCGCATGTGTCTATGAATTACAAATGATAGACATGCATCTCTTATATTGATGTTAACAATCTAAATTTAGACTTGTTACGGAATCGACGTGATTTGTCATTAGGTACCATGTCAAACCTAACGCACAATAGTACAGTTTATTGGTAATGTATCTGCTGTATGTGTATTCGTCTCTTGCTATTGGCATTTATCTGTTTTGTTTTTGTATTCAGTGTATTGTGATTGTTTGCAGAATACACATTTAATAATAACATGAAAACAACGAATGGGATTGTGATCGTGTTCTTAGTTGGGAACATTACACTCTAGGGGCACCAGCATTTTGATAAAATAAGAATGAATTTTTCATAATGTGTGCTGATTTAATGTGTAGTGAACTAAAAAATATGTTTTTTCAGAATGTGTAAGGATTTAATTTGTTTAACATACGCAACAATATTACAATACTGTAAAGTCAATCTTATTCGTTGGATACTAATTTTCTTCGCTTTGAAATTCATGGGTCATACCATCTATTTTGTACCAAATTACGATTGTATTCACAAGTATACAATTATATAAAAGTTAGATTATATTTTTGGATGGGTGCCCATTTTACACGGAAATAATTTGTTTTGTATGGAAGTATACACATTAATTTCCATGCCTATACTCATGCCTGATTACAACGTAGGGTGACGTTTTTACATTAGCGTCCATACAACATTGTGTCCTTATTATAAGATGTATAGATATATCGTTTGTAATAAACAATGCGTTCTAAGATATCAAGGAAGCATGGTTTCGTCAAATAGGTATCATTGTTTAGTATCTTTTTCATCAATTAGAGCAGACAGATTCGGCAAAAGTTTATATAATGGCGCTTGGATAACATGTAATGACATTCGTTTCGCAAAACATTGTTTTTCTTAAAGTCTACCATGCTTGCGATTGGTATTCGACTGTTCATAACCCAATGCTGAGAGACAGTACTGTGTGGTAAATATATTTTACTACTGCAGCAAAATGAATCATACAGTAGGGTCAGCGATTGTGTTCCGCGATTAATCGGTTAAGAATCGCACTTAAAATACGTTTTAAACCGCTTTCATCCGTTTAAGCGGGTTTCAGCGTTTTTCGTCCGTTTTCAACTGCTGAATTACGTAATTTGCCGCTTTTCAGCGCAAACGCTATCTTTAGCGATTAGTCGCTACGCATGCGCAGTCGCTCAAAGGCGGGGATAGCTAATAAAAGGCGGTGAAAGAGGGTGGTGTTATGAATCTATTTTAAACTACCACCAGTTTTCCACGCCTTTTCAGCGCTTTTCACCGCTACGCATGCGCACTACGGTAGTACCGCTAACAAACGCTAACAATCGGTACCAATCGGATTTAAACGGATTAAAACGGTTTAAAACGCAATCGTAATTAATCGCTTATTTGCGAAACACAATCGCCGACCCCACTGTATGCAAGTACATAGGACGAGTCGGTGTCATTTATTTCCTACGTATAAATACACGCAAACATAGTGCAAATAACTGTACGACATATGAAATTAACACAAATTTGTTACAGTCACGTGTCGCATTTTAGATAAAATAAAGAGTTCTACTGCGAGAGTAAGCACAGATACGAAGTTCATGACAGATGACATGATGCGAAACAAAACTGCCACTAATTCAAGCCGTGAGTACAGTAAAATAACATAAAGTGTAAACACATTTTGTTCAGCAATATTAAATGACTTAATACAAAACATTTCACTTACGATCTATTGAATTTGGGACAGGGTGAAAATGTTGTTCAAGTGTAACATTGTCCATGTTAAAATACTCGAGTACCATCTAGGGTTATGATTGGTGATAACACATTAATTAGTTTTCTATTTTACTTATACGACTGTAGATACTTTGTTACGTGACCTAATGGATAACAAAGGTAAGGGTTGGTATTTTATCATTTGATAATGATAGTGAGTCTTTGTTTATGAATACATTTATTTTGTTGCTCTTATACAATGTTGTTGTCTTTACAGTGTTAATTGTAAACAAGTGTATCGATAATTATTTTAATAGAAGAAATATATCGGTTATTATATTTGGTAACCTGGGAACCTGTTGGATGTTATAAACAGGAATGTCGTCAATAACGTTCATGTGCAGTTGTCAATGCAGTTCTGGCCACAGCTAGACCTTTTATATTGTAGATCATTGGGACAATCGTGTTTGTGTGTAGAAGGAAACTGACTGTTTGTATCGTAAAACGGGTAAGTGTGATCTGAGTTTACATGAACACGGCTGTTATTTAATAGCCTTGCAATAAAAGTCGCACAGGCATTTTAAGGATTTTTTGAGTAAATGTTATTTTTATTTGTATTTCTTTCATTTTGACACCAGAACAGGTAACGGTAAAATAAAAAAATAAAAACATAAAAAAGCATATGTCAATATGTGCGCTTTGATGTTTTTGTCGGCTCAGTTGGTTCAGGTTTTCTGCCTCGTTTACAGTCGCTTTATATTTAAAACTGATATGTATGGTTTAATGGTTTTATGTGTTGTATAATAATGATATATAATTGTGTTTTTTAAAGTTCAAGTTGAAGCCGTTTCTACAGTTAGTTTTCAAAGATCTGAGGTTAATGTTAATCACAGCAATGGTGCATCCGACGTCCACAATGCTACCTATTCTGAATGCTTGGCAATTTTTGATATTCCGAATCCCAACAATAATACAGGTCTTGCACACGTGTCACTTTGTAATTATCACGTGATATACTATTCATAATAATATTGTAGCAACGTTTATAGCACGTCTTATTTAAGAGTAGTGTATTGCGGCCATTACCATTATCAAGTAAGTGAAAAACATGTTTTTTGTCAAAATCATGCATTTACTGTATGCATTGAATTACAAAGCATAAATGACGTTTTGTCACATTAATCGTCAATTTATTCTACATTTTAATATTGCAGTACCTGATAGAAAACTACCATGGTTATGTATATGCCATAAATATGACAATAAGTTTTCAATTGGTATTAGGCTATGCCAGTTACAAAATAGTTAATACACAGTGTATAATCAGTGCTATATTCTTAAATGTTGTATTTGATTTTCGTTTGCAGAGATTACGCATATACGTTTAGATCTTGTTTTAATTAAAAGTGTAAAATACTACACTTCTTTCATTGGCGTATGTTTAGTGGTAAATTTTAAAACTATAAATTAATTTGGAATAACAAATAGCGACCCTGATGGAGCACAGCAATTCATATAACCTTTGAATGATAACCCATTATATAGCCGCTTAATGACCAATAGAGAAAGGATCGTAGGTTTGTTGCTCAGAACATTTTGAATATTATATCTAAACAACTTTATGCACACACTGTCTAAAAGTATAATTGTCTTATTATATTTGTAAAAAATCGCAACTCAAAAAATCAGAATATTCTCCCATGGCATGTATTCAGTAACAAACTAGTGCAACATAACTCTCAAGTTAGAAGACAAGTAGAACAGTGTTTGGTCGCTTAGCCCTGTAACGACCAGATTCACTTCCAACTGTTGCTGAAGTTGTCTTTGTAATGCAACTTTACTGAATAAAGCTGACACTATATACGATAAAGATGAAAACAACCAATTAACACATTCATGTATTCATGGTGTATATACGGATATAAATTTTCCCTGCTGTCTGGATGTTTTTTCAATAACTGTGTTTTTGTTAAGAAATATTGATTAAAACAAATATTTCAGTGACAATAAATATATGTATGCATCCGTTGCAGTTAAAGGTGCTTGCGTTTTTAATGGTTATGGGTGAGTTATTTATATTGTATTCAAATTAGATAAAAATGAAAGCAACTAATATGGCATAATAATGAGCAATCTTACGGATTCATACGTGTTTAATTTGTAGAAGTGCCGTTTACGTTACTTTCAAGTGCGTTGATACTTGTGTCGGCTTTGCTTTTATTATTTCTAATGCGTAATATTTATTGAATGTGTTGTTCTTTAATTTCAAATATTGCCAAAAGTAATATTCAGCATGTGCAAATCGTCATTTTATAACAGTTAAGTATATATTTCTCCCATAAACAGTGAAATCCACAGTCTGGATGGCACTCTCGCGGACGATCCACTGTACTCGACTGCGTGCAATCATCCATCAAGCTATGCATGCGATATAATTGATGATCCTACTTACACAAGAGTGAGCAAGGACACACAACCTGATCATAAGCATAGAAATGTTGATCCACTGTACACAAGTGTAAGACAGGAGAAACCTGACTATAAACTAAACATGGGCGTTCCATTGTACACGACTGTAAAGGGTGATGATCTACTGTACTTAACTGTAACATGAAAGACCAACCTTCCATCAATATGAACAGAGATGTTCCACTTCACTACGGTATGAACGGTGATAAGTCAAATTATGCAATTATTGTGAACAACGACGATGGCCCACTCTATTCAACGGTTAATACGAAAGATCCACATACATCAATTGAAAACACACAAGATCCAATTTACCCACCAGTGAACCAACAAGCATGCATGGTGCAGTCTGAACCACGTGACAACGTCTTAAAACAAAGAGGACCCAGTGTTTTCGGAAGTTGACAAGAAGACACATAGAGGTATAACAATTACCAAATATGTACATACGTTTGTCATTGAATTCAAATTATACTTATATTGCATGAATACGAACGCTGATAACACAAACGGCCATAATAGTGTATGACACACACAGATGTATGCGTATATTACATATTTGCAGAAAATAATGAAAATAGTGCCATATATCTTGAACACATTTGCATGTTTGAATTATAACTTAAGTGTTTAATGTATTTTAGGTGCGAAAACTACCGATTGGAACAGGTAAGCACGTAGCGGATAATATCATTCCTAGTTTGCTCACATTACATTTTCATAAACAATATGCGTAAAAACGACAATCTTATACGAATAGTAATAGGAAAACATCTAATTTCACCCGTTTACACCGAACTAAATAGAACACAATGCAAAATCTCTCCTTTCTACCTGATCTTAATGTATTCGTGTATGCATATGTGTAACCAGTTGTGTTGTTTTGCGTTCGTAAGACCAACTGCATTAAACATACGCATTTACATAAGTACAGTAATCGACAACTGCCATGTATAACATATACAGAAAGTTATGCATTAACTTAAAACTTAGTTTAATGAATGTCTGGATTCTCCATAGGGGTATTCTAGTCTGAGTATTGGTCCTCCATAAAATATTTTATCAGTATATGCAATCGTTCCTCTCAACTGATAGAGCAATTGTTGATGGCACAGTTTCAACTGCAACAGTGTATTGATATCAACTGATAAACAAATCAAAAAGAGAGAAAACAGGTCCTGAAATTATGTCTGACATGTATTTATATTGTGTATTAAGCAACATCCGAATAGTTTCGAGTTTCATTACAATTAGTATGCATGCACGAAATATATATTGGTATAATTATAATATATCAAAAGTTTGTTTTGACTTGTGTGGGGACACAACTTTTATGTTTGATATTTACCAGTCATCAGTAACCTGAACAATAAAAAACACACAATGTGTGTTTAATATTAAATACATGTCTGGTGTATTAAAATCGAGATGCAAATTTTTTTTTAATTAGATCCCGATGACTCAACCACCAAAGGTCCTGAAGTATGAAACTCCGATCTAGTCGCAAGTATTGATTTTAGAAGAGCAACTAAACTTAATTTACGCAAGTATATTGCTATCAACTGTTGTAGTGAAAAGAAAAGTTATATTATTATATGTTTTGTGTACATAGTAAATGCATAAGCATGTTTCTAGTTCATCAATTTTGCTTTGAATATTATTAGGAATGCATAAAACTGCAATATGTATGTATATGACAGGGACAGGAATGTTCAACGAAAGCAAATACAATTCAACTTGACTGTTTTAATAAGTGGATGTTAATTCAAACAGTTGAAATATATGCTTGTAATTTGATATTGACATACATTTAATTGCGAGTATACGTGCATGTGCAATGTAAATAGTTAAATATGTTAGTATCGCCTTTGTATTAAGGACATTCTAAATGTGAAATGTATCATAGGCAAATGTCGCTTATATATTTGTTTGCACTAACCATGGCCTCGCTTGATACAAAGCACCATTTCTTCATTCTTATCCTAAAACAGGATTTGTTAAAGTGATAACATTATTTTTGTTAATAATGTAAACTGTGACTTGTTTACATTAAACTGATTTTTAAAATATATAAAATAAAACTAGTTGCGGTATCTATCTTGTTGTAATTTGTGTGAACGTTTGTAATAGTCAATGGCTTAATGTTTTTATTTTCTTCGATTTCAATTCATAAATTGGCTAGGGTTAACCTAAGTTC
The DNA here is from genome assembly GCA_027627225.1 of Congeria kusceri. Taxonomy (NCBI): domain Eukaryota; kingdom Metazoa; phylum Mollusca; class Bivalvia; order Myida; family Dreissenidae; genus Congeria; species Congeria kusceri. The sequence continues at coordinate 26,286,120 of CM051026.1, read as the reverse complement.
GAAGACTTACTAATTGTCAATTATATACTAGATCATTGTGTTTAACAATTGAGTACTTGACTTTGAACAATCCCTTATATTGTTTAACTGTGTGATGTAGTAATAAGAAGAGCATGTTGTTTAAATTAATAGCTTGTGGGAATGACCTCATATTAAGTTCCGCCACCGTAAAACATTTTGAAGAACCGACATGCACTAAAGATCGCACAAGAATACAATGCAAGCATATTTCTTGAAAACAAACCCCGACCCCCACCCCCAACAAATATTCACGAAGCTTAAAAAATGTATGAACGACTTATCCACTTTTTGTATCAAAACTCTAAGAAAAGTATAGTAATCCATAAAATTAATTCAAATTTTATTTATCTCGATATACTTTTTTGTGTTAAATTTAAAATTGCAATAAAACCTAACCTCAAAAGAGGTAAATACAAAACGACTCAGTATTGCAATTATTTTGCAAATACTTATCACACGTCCAAACATATTGCAGAGTTATAAAAGTTGGCATGAACATGCACAATTATTTCTTCATGAATATTGTTTATAAGAAAGAATAGAATGAGTAAACCACATGTACGAATCACGTGAGGACTGATGAACTGCATAATTGTTGAGGCGTTTCACAGACCAGTTGTTAGCAACTTCCTTATATGTACTGGATACTTGCTTTCAAAAGATGTAACTATGTACATGTACATCTATTAATGCCGATTTTGCTGCTACAACAATTGTGCTGCTACAAAAACAACACCGCTTACTATTGGTGATACTACTCACACTACTATTACCTCTACTACTACTACTACCTCAACTACTACTATTACTACTACTACAACAACTACTACTACTACTACTACTACTACTACTACTGCAACTACTACTACTAGTACTATTACTTACTACTAGTACTACTACTACTACTACTACTACTACTACTACTACTACTTACTACTACTACTACTTACTACTACTAGTACTACTACAACTACTACTACTACTACTACTACTACTACTACTACTACTATTGCTACTACTTCAACAACTACTATTTCTA
>CM051026.1:26165060-26277560 GCA_027627225.1 Congeria kusceri | reverse complement strand
GAACATGTATTGTTTTCTAAATTAAAATCGTTAAATTGTTTTGAGTTAGAACAAATCAAAATAATCTTCTTTTAGTAACATATATTTAAATGTACAGGACATACCGGATATATTTATATCATCAGCATATTGTCGGTTACATATAGGAATTTTACCGATAACGTGGGTAAAACGATGGTGAGTGGGGTTTGAGTATCGAATTTGAATTTATTTCGATAAGCTACCAGGTAATTGGACATAATATATTAAATTTATAACACACCGTATAGTAAAAAATGCGACACATATATATTAATCAGGGGAAGAAATAAGTGGTGCAAACTATCGTGATGGATACCATTATATATATCGAGTACGTGTCAGTTTATATCGCATGTCGTTTTAAATGGGGACTATTTACTATTGGCTTGTGAGATGATTGCTTCTATAGCATCTATACATAATTATACATCAACAGGTGCTATACCTTGCCCTATGAAAAAGACAAGACCATTATTATACAGAAAGTTCCTAATTGAAACATCCAGCCATTGTGCTATAAACACTTCATGAATCTTTACATTACATGCTGATTAAGGCAGCACTGTGTCAAAAGTATACATGCATTTTAAAACAGAGTTACGTGCTTCCAAAAGTATGTTTGTGAGGTCTTATTGATGCGCATTTATTGTTACTCTTATTAAACTCATGACCTGCAAGTGTTTAATATGCAATGTCCAAACAATCCTTTCTTTTTTTATTTTAATATGTTTAGTATATTTCACAATAAATTGCATAACAACACACGCAAATTAAACGCATTTATATTAACGAGACCTATTCATAGATTGACGAATTGATAATTTTCACTTTTCGTCACATACTCCAAAAAATAAAGGCAAATACAGAAGCGAAATAACACTATTTACATAGAAATATACAGTTATTACAATTTTGTTAACGAGTTATCATCAGCTGAACTGGACAAAGTAGCGCGAACCGATGGAATAATTTAGACTGTTTCCGTTGTTTTCGTTAAAATTGTACATGTAGAAAAATGGTAAACCGCTTAAATTAAGTAAAAATACTCGAAAACAAATTGGATGCTTTAATTTGTCCATATTGCATGATATGTATCCAGTGTTAACCCTTGCTTGTCAAGTTTGTAACAGACATACACACTAACCGACTGACCGACTTGCAGACATACTGACCGACAGACTGACTTATGCATGGCAGACTGATGAACAAACAGACTGATCGACAGACGGACAGATATACTAACCTACTGACAGACTGACCGGGCAAACTGACTGACCAACGGACGAGCAAACTGTTTGACAAATAGACGGATGGACGGACGGACCGAATGACAGACAAACTGACAGATGTACAGACCGACGAATGGACAGATTGACCGAAGGACAGGCGCACTGACTGACAGACAGACGGACGTATGGACATACTGACGGGTGGCACAATGACTGACAAGGCAGATTGGCGGACGGATTGACATACGGACAGACACACGGACAGCCGGACGGACGTATAGACATACTGACGGACGTATTAAGACAAACTAGCCAAAGGGCAGACACACCGAATGACAGACAGACAGACCGACTGACCGACAGACCGACTGACAGACAGGCCGACTGATGGACAGACTGATTGACTGACTGGCCAACATAACTATTTGGCGCTGAAAGGCTTCAGTGCAATCTAAAAGTCGGGTAATCACAAAACCTATTCATTACGCGACGTTTGCAATGATATGAGGCGTTTTGGCAAAATAAGATGCTAAGATGGACGTCAAATTTGTTTTGGCGGTAGCAGCCGCTATATACAAACTGCCGAACAATAAATCACATCATTCGGAATGGATTTATTAAACGGGAGACAAGGTACAGCATGTGATAAATTGTGTTTTGTTTCTTGATAATACAATACATAAACTACAAAAACACAACAAAAAACAACGGGTTAAAACCGATGTGGTCAGAATATTAAACCAGAACAATGATAAAAACAACAAGTATGTCACCGTTTGTAACTGAAAACGCAGTGTAATATACATTAATTCGACGTAAGTCAGGTTGACTAAATTGTTTATATACAAACGTTGCGTTGTACTACCATTGTTATTGTCACGTTGATTACGAATATTTGTTTATAATTGAAATGTATTTTGTTTCCACCTCGAACTGCACTGTTTACCAAAACAAAGACCAAGAAAATAATCGACGCATCTGTCTATGGTAACTTTATATCAAAAGTGATATTTTAAAATTTAATATTACGTTATATAGTTTGGAATTTTCATTACTTTTACAAAATTAAGAGAACAACAACAAAGTGAACATGCTCAAAAGAGTTCCACTTAATAATAACTCCTAAAAACAGTATGCATAATTACTTGAACTATTTTAATTCCTGCAATAAAAAAATTAATCACGATTATAAAATATGTCCACATGTACGTACAGTTAACGAGTTGGGTTTTGTATGTATCTGAAAGTATACGCGCCAAACATCTGTGCCATTAATTCATGAACATTGAAGACCACTGAGAAATACAGCCCTTTAATGGTCATGAAGATGTCGTAAGCAAACCGGAATATATTCCAAACCACAAATTATAAAGTGATATCTGTCAGTAGACTTTGGCATTGTGTGGCAATTGTTGATTCATGCTGACAGATGTCAATACTGTTTAGCAATGAATCATCGTTTATTGTTTTTAAGTGGAGTTTCACAGTTTGCATTTTAATACACACTGTGTCGTCACCCCATTTATCTCGTATTTATAGTTCAACTGTCAACACTCCCGGCGTTATATATTATTACTATACTAAAGGGTGAATCCCGTTTTACATTATTCGCTCATGAATTGTAATGTGTTGTGTAAATGCATATCTTGCGTTGCATCATTTATAATATAAACACGTTGTTCATAAAATATGCAGTTTATCAATAAACAATTTATACAACATACAAATATATACATTATACAACGAAACAACGTAATAGATATGTGTTATTGATTCAAAGTTATTCAGTTAATGTAGCATAATGAATAGCTAAGATACAACAACACTCCGTTACATTTCGAATGAAAGATCAATCAGTTGGTGTATGTTGGTTCGCTAATATCGGTTGGTCTTTCGGTCGGTAGGTAGTGTACTTTTGTTTCCGCTCTCAAAACAAGTCCAATGGTTTTCATCTGATCTTCACCAAACTTAGAAAAAAATGTTTGTGGGCACAATATCTCGGTCGAGTTGTGATGTTCAGGTTAATCGACCGAGGGACTGTGGCGTTATGGCCTTTACATTTATAATTGACCATTGTATCCGTTTCCACGTTCGAAATCAAACAATGTTAATCCAATCTTCGCCAAACTTCATAAAAATGTGTGTAATCATAATATCTCATCTAAACAAAACCTGTTTAGCTTATTCCGCTCTTATAATCCAACATTTATTTTATCCGATCTGCACCAAACTTGGAGAAAATATGTGTTGGCATAATATCTGAGTCAAGTTCAATGATCAACCAACTCGTCTTAGTAACTGTGGATTCTTATTTAAAATTGGCTTTTTCAGCCGTTTCTATGTTATAAGTTTGATAATTTTCATCTGATCGACACCAAACGTATTATACATGTTTGCCATTATCATATCTGAGCAAAGTTTGATGATCAGCCAAATTGCCACAGGAACTGCAGCGATATGTCCTTGATTTAAATAAAATTGGCCATCAGTTTCATCTGATCTTCACAAATATTCATATTTTAAAGATTGCTTTTGACATAAAGGAGACATAACTATTTTACAAACAGCTCATGTTTCTTGAAAACTGTGTACAATTGAACACAACTAATATACACATATATTAACATTCATATACTAGATTATACAGTTTTTCAATGCCAACACGCATCGCTAACTTTCTCCACGTCTGACAACGTGTTGTCTTCTAGCTGCTTGCTAGGTTGCCGTACTGTGATTTATTATCGTTTCTCCTTCCCATAAGACTCTCATAGCGAACTGTGTCAGTTCTACAAAATGATAGCTTACATACAGTGGGGATACGTGTTGCTGTTGCTTAATTTAAAATGTGTTGTGTTAGTATCTTGTTATCGCAAACCACACTAAACGTAATACCATTATACCAATACAAATATCAATAACATAACGCATCGAGCACGTATTGAATTGACGGATTATCGCACTAAATTAATTTACATGTTTGTGTTTAGAATGACTACGTGAATGTTCGTTAAAGAGGGTAATTTGAACCGTCACTGCAATAGTAATATATTATGCCGGTTATTTGTACGAAAGAAGCAGTACTATTATTGTTTGATATTTATGACAGTATGTTATTTTTTTTTTTTCTATAAATGGTCATCACATGCCACATTGTTGAGAAACTGTGAAGAAAGCCTTACTGTTTTGAAAAAAATGTATTTCTTATCATTTCAAACCAACTAGTTAATACATACGCCTGCGTATCGGATTCCTCGTGTCCGTCTAAATACAAATAAGAACTGATGATACATTAAATTAAACTGGCTGGGAAGTTAAGTTGTTAAACTGTCTTAGAAGAAAGCATCGTACAATAATACAAAATACTTTCATAAAACAATCACGATAGCTTGCAATGTTGTACATAGTATGTATATATTTATGTCGCTATGCCATGAATAGAATGTATATAATAGAATAAAAATCCATATAACCTATGAAGTTGTGTGAATAATGTACACTGTACCACGGTCAAATTCGAATGGGTGTCTTACCGTTAGAAGCAGGAACATCGGCGTTTTCTTCATCTGGGATTGTTTCATAATTGTGCACACTTGTTAGTCTTTGTTCAGTCTCAGATTCTAAAAGATTATCAAGCGCAGATGCGTCGTTTGAGAGAGGAAAACTGTCAGCCATAGGGGACATAGTCATAATTGGAATTCGATCGTAGTGGTCTGCCGTTGAGCGTTGTCTTTCAGTTACATCTTCAGTTGACCTCAAGTGAACAAGTACTTGCGCCACGTTACCTTTATCATCAAATGATTCTAAAATTTCAACCCCAGCAGCTTGTAAAACAATCGCATGCACATTGTCAAAAATCTACTTGTATTCACAATATGTGCATACATCTGCATCACCATCGTGGTGCACGTGTAACAGATGATTTACATAGTAGCGTGACTGTTGTAATATTAATATTAACGGCTATATTCAATCATGCTAAATACGCGTAAAACTGAAGATACGAACTTAATGAAAAACATATTGCTTTTCAAACATAATTATACTCAAAAACGTCATAATATACAACCTGTGTGTATGCGGCATTTTCTATAGACACCTATTAATAACGTAGCTGAGAGGAGAAGCCCAACACCAGCGGCACAGATGATTATGATCTTTTGAAAAAATGTATCTGAAAAAATATTGCATACACTGCATTATATTTAAACATTCGCAAAGATATATATTAGAAACAGTATCATAGACAGTGCATTATCGCAATTATAAATTATACTACCTGTGAAGAAAGCCGGTGACTCCTTTGTTTCTGAAAGGTCATCTAACGTGTTTGAAGTGCTGTTTGGTTTATTCGACGTTTGATCTAAGGTCAATGACGTTGAGTCTACACCTGAATCTGTTCATTAAAATGGCAATTAACGTGCTTTTACAAAACATCATTTACTAAGCATTTGGAAACGAAATGTCCACATTCTATAAACTTTCGTTAACCAATAATTCACTGTCTTACAAATAATCCTGCAAATTAAAACGAGTATATTATTATGTGAAATAATGAGATGAATATATAATATTATTATATGTACCAAGTATTATTTCATTAGTAGTAATAATGGCCTCTGTTTTACTTTCCAAACTTAGATCCACATCTGGTCCATTATTGCTAGATATAACGATCTGACGTCATGTATTGTGTTTGTCTCGGACCTGGGCACTTTAAGATCTGTGTATTGTACTATTGTGCATATGTTGTTGTTGGTTGTTTTCGAAAACAAACTTGATGTGTCACAGACACAGATACCCCCACGACACAAACAAAGACTGCCATCAATGTTTGCCTCAACACAATTTCCGTTTATCCTAAGTAAAGAAACAATGATTGCAGTTGTTCTGTAAAACGCACAAAATAATGCTAAAACATCAGTTCATGCATACACGGTTTTAAGTCATATTTAATTGTGTACTAGGTTTTATGGTAAAGAGGAATAAAACAGACAACACATAGTAACTGTTACCAGAGACGACCCGTCAATAGTTATTTACTATGCAGAAGCATGAGGTAGAATTTACATGTTTTAAGCTGCCTAAATCATGCACTACTTTCTACCCACCATACCTGTCGAATAATCCGCCCTGTATGTTATTCCTTCTGTGTCATTGTTCAAACTTGTAGAACTTCCCTCAACCGATACATGGTATAAATCCGATTTCGTTGTACATTCACTTGTTTCTATAAACGAATTAATACTCGCTGAACACTGATTGGTCAGATTGTTCACGGTTTCAAATCATCACAAAATGTGTGGCAGTGCAGATAATGTGGCAAATATACGGTAAGTCGACTAAAACGTTTGCCGTATGACAACTAATGTATTCATAATAGTACTAAATAAACGTACAATAATGTAATATATAATTGAGTTGAATACGTGATTGCCGTGAACGACATTTTAGCGGGCACGGGGGTGATTTTTGTAGTAGTAAACTCGACATAGATGAAATGTGCGTTATTTTAATTAAGTTTAACTTCTGTAGAAGTGAATTCTCATAACTCAAATAGCCATAACAGTCTAGACAAATAGGAAATATTGTTGTATCGTTTCCGTATTCTGCCAGATGTCAGTTTAATGCCCGTTTAGAGTACTGGTTGATGCATATAAAGAAGTATTAACCAAATATCTATAAACAAAGTTCACATTTTGGATTGATCTGATCTAGATTTACGAACGAAGGTAGGTGATTGGTTATTTAATGCTTACGTTTATAACACATTAAGGATCTGACACGGGTTGTCATGTCATACCATATTTCATTAAACGAGTTCAGGCATTTTTTTAGTAAGCGATTCTTTGGCAAGCTTACTAACGAATTTCCAGGACGAGTTTAATACAATATGATAGGAAATGACAACCAGCGTCAGATCTTTTTGAACACATGCTTTTAAACGACAAAACAACTTATACTGTTACCAAACGATGTTGATAAATCCTAAAAATTGTGTACTGATGTGACGTCATTTTATGTTGACGACGTCATTTCGCCAAATTTACGTCGTGCGATTGGTCAGTCAAAGAATACGTAGCCAATGAAAACGCTTAAAATGTTATCTTACACATGAATACGATAGAACTATTCGTAATGGTTGTATTACACTAGAAACAATGTTAATAATGTGATACAATACAATACACAATCGTTACAATAATCTGATAACTGCAGTTAATATATAATTTATATCATGTATAATATATTTAAACGGTTTACCTTGACTGGGTAAAGTAAAGTTATGACTGAAGTGTAGTGTTCCGTTTTTGAATATTGCACATTGCCATTGATCACCTTCGGAAAAAATGATGTCGTCAGATATGTTGCATACGACACGAGTTTCATTTATACATACGCATTGCATTGATTCAGTAGATATCTGATTTGTAGGTTTACATCGGGTGTTATTGTATTCAACTTTCGCCATATTAGTTCGTGTTTTGTTAACAGCTCGATTTCTATAAAGTAGCCACATACTGTAATTCCACTGCCGCCACGACAAGAAACTTCCAGTGTAGATGTACACAGTACTTTTACGTCGATACTTGGCTCAAATGAAACTGAAACAAGTGCGTGTTGTTATGGTCTTATGCCAAAATCATGTTAACATTCAGCATGCAGGATGGCCATTTTGACCCGATAACTAATTTAAATGATAGTCCATATTGATATAGACTGTTTACTATGATAATTTCAAATCAATAACTCGACGTTTGATCATTCTAAAAAGTCACCAGATTCTAAAAATTATGCCCAGGCCATGCCAAATATTGATTATATATCTGATCTTGTTAAAAACACATTCTTAGTGTTTGATTTTGTTCCAGGCTAACTCTAAAATAGGAGTTACTACGATACTTATCCGAAATATATCTTACCAACCGAGGTAACATAATAAGGCAGTGTGTTTATACAAAAAAGTACTATCATACGTTATAATAAAAAAAACATATATGTCCTGTTTACTCTATATTGTATTTATCCATTCTATATGTTCAAAACTTTCGTCATTACCAGTAGCATACACAGCCATTAGGCAAAACGGTATAATCCAGTTCACGTATAGCATTTTGTAACATTCACAATAAATTTGAGGCTGTTCGTTGCCTAGCTATAGACAGAAAAGACTAAACTGTGATCATATCATTTGAATGGTTTATCATTGTTCAACGAAACAGGAAAAAAAAAGGAAACTAATCACAGAAGTAGCAACGTGAGTTGTACTGGACTATTAAGTTTAGATGAAACTGACTCTCGATCATAGGACACGACGTATTGATACAGATGTTACGGATATATTAAAACCGCATTGAAATAATTCGAACTAAGCATTCATGGCCAATTACGTGTACATGTACATGTAAACTATATGTCCTGTTTAATGCATGTGTGTGATATTTGTGTATACGCTAGTGTGCAACAGGAAGTGTCTGTACTATGCCACTTTGCTATGACACTACCAATAAATATACATGTGTATTTACAAGACAACTGGTACGTTCATTCACTTGTACATTCACTTGTTTCTATGAACGAATTAATACTCGATATGCATCGCTGATAGTTCAGATTGTTCGCGGAGTCAAAGCATCACAACATGTGTGGCTGCGCAAATAAAGTGGGATATTAACGGTAAGTCGACTAAACATTCGCCATATCACAGTTCATTTACTGAGAATTTATATTTATTTTTTTACAACTAATGTATTTTTATGTAAAATCTATAACAGTACTTAATAAACGTACATTAATTTATTATATACATGAGTTGTATACGTGATTGTCCTCAACGACAGTTGAGAGGGCACGGGAAAATATGTTGTAGTAGTTAACTCGATATGGATGAAATGTGAGTTATTTTACTTAAGTTTAACTTTTGTCGATTTAAATTCTCATAAATCAAATAACCATAACACTCCAGACAAATGTGAAATATTGTTGTTTAGTTTCCGTATTCTTCCAAATGTCATTGTCATGCCCGTTTGGAGTTCTGGTTATTGCATATAGAGAAGTATTAACCTAAGATTTATAAACAAAGCTTAAATGTTGAATTGATCTTACCTAGATATACGAACGAAAGTAATTGATTGGTTATTTAATTATGGTACGAAATTACAACGAGTGTCAGATCTATTTTATCACATGTTTTTAGACGACAAAAGAAACTTAATATTGAAACAAACGATGTTGATAAATCCTTAAAGTTGTGAACTGAGGTGACGTCAATTCATGTTGACGACGTCATTTCACCAAACTAATGTCATGCGATTGGTCAGTCAAAAAAAATTAACCAATGAAAACGCCCAAAATGTTATCTTACACATGTGTAAGATAGGAATATTCGTAAGGGTTGTATTACACGGGACACAAGGTATAGCATGTGATACAATACAATACATAATCGTTACAATAATCTTATAACTGCATTTAATAAAATAATATTAGCTCATGTATAATATATGAACGCAGTTTACCTTGACTGGGTAGAGTAAATATATGACTGAAGTGTAGTGTTCCGTTTTTATATATTGCACATTGCCATTGAACACCTTCGGAAGCAATCCTGTCGTAAGATATGTTGCATACGACACGAGTTTCATTAATACATACACATTGCGTTGATTCAGTAGATATCTGATTTGTAGCTTTATATCGAGTGTTATTGTATTCAACTTTCGCCATATTAGTTCGTCTTTGGTCAACAACTCTATTTATATAAAGTAGCCACATACTATATTTACCACTACCACCACTGCAAGAAAGTGCCAATGTAGATGTATACAGTACTTCTACATTGATACCTGGCTCAAATGAAACTGAAAACAAGTGCGTGTTGTTAGAGTCTTATGCCAAAATCATGTTAATAGTTATCATGCATTATGGCCAATTGACCCGAGAACTAATCCAAATAATAGTCCATCTTGATGTATACTGTTAACTATGATACTTTCAAACCAATAACTCGATGTTGAATAATTATGAAAAGCCACCAGATTCTAAAAATTATGTCCAGACCATGCTCAATATTGATTCTATATGATCTTGTTAAAACAAAATAATTATAAGTTTTTGATTTTGTTCCAAAAAACTCTAAACTGGGAGTTTCTAGAATACTCATCCGGAATATATCTTACAAACCAAGATAACATAATAAGACATCGTGTGTATACACATACGTTCTATCATATGTTTCCTATAAAAATATATGTCATGTTTACGCTATATTGTACTTATCCATTCAATATGTTCAAAACTTTCGTCATTACTAGTAGCATACACAGCCATTAGGCAAAACGGTATAATCCAGTTCACGTATAGCATTTTGTAACATTCAACCCTAATGTTAATTGCCTAACGCTAGACTAAATAGACTAAACTTTTATCATATAATTTGAATGGTCTATCACCTTTCAACGACACAGGAAAAAAAATCGAAACAAATCACAGTAGTAGCAACGTGACCTTAACTGGACTATTAAGTTAAATGAAACTGACTATCGATCACAGGGCACGACGTATCGATACAGATGTTACCCATATATTAATCTTTAATCACGTATCAAACTAATTCGAACTAAACAGTCATTGCCGTGTTACATGTACATGTACATGTATTCTATAGGTACTATTTAATACATGTGTGTGATGTTTGTTTATATGCTAGTGTGCAAAAGGAAGTGTTTGTTCTTTGCCAATTTGCTATGCCACGACCAATAAATATACATGTGTATTTAAAAGACAACACGTACGTTAATCAGGGTAGTGCATAATACATGCGACAAACGCGAACATGCTGTCGTTTATCTGATTAAGCGCTGTATTGTGATGCAACTAATTTATGTTTAATGACAAAACAGTACAATGTTCGCTTGCCATCTATAGAATAGTGATATTATTAGTATGGTCTATGTTATAAATCAACGTTCTCTAAAGCAAAATAAATGTATGAAGTGATTTCATTTGGTGTCTTTTTGACAGTATGTAACAGTTTGTAGCAAGTATGTAAAGAAAGGCAATGTATGAAGTTAACATTAGTTTTTACTTTCTACTTTTTTTATTCTGCATTGCAAATTTCAATGGTGAAATGCATTGCTGGTTTATACATCTCAATTCCATTGAAAGTGCAATCCAGCATTGTGTCTTGTATATTTTACTAACTAAATTACTAAATAAATTTCATATAAACTAAACATGTATGTTAGTTTATATAAACCAGGTTGCGAAAGTAATTACATGTAGACACTAAGGAACACAATGAACAGTAAAATGCAGTCTAAAATACGCATATTTATTACATAAAGCAGCAAACGGTTTGCGTGAACGTTTGTCAGACTTTATTTTTTATCGTTACTTAAATTAACCATTTTCGGCAACTTGAAGGTGATACGGTGTAACTGCTGCGCAGACCTGTCGCGCAACTGGCAGTGAAAGTACGCGAGGAGCTATACACGTATGTGTGTAAGAGCGTTGACGACCCCTACGCAGATGTTAACATTTATGTCAAGTGCCGAAACAAATCCACACTATAATTATCCCTGATTTTCAAGTAGCACAAGCGTTTAGCGGACGGTCGTGACTGCAATACGGACGAGCATCGAAATAGAGGGCCTTATGTCGACAAGAGTCAGGCGTAAAGTGAAGCCAATCGCTGAAAAAATACACATCCAAAAGCTTGTATTTGGTATTGGGCAATCAAGTACGTACATGTACGCACACAATGTTAAAATACATTCTGCACAATAAGAACATGTTACCAGATTGGTGCCTAGTTTGTTGAGTGAGAAGAAACACGCGTGCCAGTGAAGCAGAATTACTGCGACACTTGTTATCTAACAGCGATACATTCCGAACGTGTTCTTGCAAGTGATGAGCTATTGATTTATAAATCAGAACAAAACAGCAATTAATGGTCAGTAAAACGTTATCTACACCAACTCCGAAGATGGCGTATGTCCATCAATCAACCCAGAATACGCTGTTTACTCTTTATTCTTTATGCATACAAGAACATAATTGAACAAATATTGAACACATTTTAAAACTCATTACAATTGGCTTATATAATATCAGATGAAGGATCGTAAAGTAAACTCTGGCTACCTTTAAGTGGGGCCAAAACAGGTGGTGCTGAAAATTACCCGGTTTGAATGAAATGCTGGGTGTTTTTCCATGGTAAGTACACACTGTTTCTGCCTTTGATCTCACGAATATTCCCACTTTGTGGCCACATATTTTATTACAAGACTATTGCCTTTGAACTAAAACGTTAAAGAAGGTACAGTGTTCAGAGGTGTGCTGTTGGCATGCTGATTTCATGTAATTTATATAGTTTGAGGACAACATTTCTGACTATCAATTTGCAATTGGCACCTCTGGAGCAAATATTCATTTTACCAGGTTGTAAAATCTTACGTTATGCTCAAACATAATTATGGCGATGACTTTAAGTAGACAATTACAACTGGTAATCAGGTATTACCTTACACAGTTAAATACACCTGTCTATAATAATACATATCTACAATGTCAATTGATAATATTATTGGTTAATGATGTTAAAAGCTCGGCGTTTGTGGTTCTCCCATACTAACAATGTATATACAATCAATTTCTCTATGTACATTTAAAATACGTGTATATCAATACGTGTATATGTTGTTTATTTCTGACGTTTTGAAAACACAAGGAAATCAATAGGGAATTGATCCAGTCACCTAGCGAGAAATTGATCCAGACACAATATAACACAAAATATTACACAAGGGTTTGGTACCGAGAGCAATAAGGTCAACTATAAATTCACAAGCTATTTATATTACGGCTGCGGTATATATTTGTGTATAGCTTTCCTGTCATATAATGTGCAGGAAACACCGTATATATTAAATGAAAATAATTATAATAATTATTACAGACATAAATGAAAATATCTTATACCAGAAAAAGACGAATTATCTAACGAATATTGTCAAAGGTACGACCAAAATCGTACATCAAATCTACATCGTTTCGTATTTGAAAAGTCTGCAAGAAACTGCCCTGTATATAATACGCGCCAAAAATAATATATTCAGAGGAGGTAGTACTGTTATGCATACGAAATGTTGCGCAATTAAAGCCTGCTAATTATGGGGATACGGTAATATTCTAAGTGTTTTCTTTTGAAAGTGGAATACGTATCTACGTTGGCATAAACACAAGTATTGAAATAATTTCAATACATAATGCTGGAACGACCACGTGACCAATGAATGCTAGACTTGAATGTTATTTAAACGGGCACTTAGTATGTAATTTAATCAAAATCTGAAATAAGCCATTTATTTTCGCTTAATTATGATGATCTACATACCTATTTCAATTTCTAATCAAGAGATGACAAATTTACTGAGTTGGTGAATTTCGTTCTAACATCTAGTGGTCCTGTACCAAAGATTGCCCCTGGGATCACAACTGGCTACGCTACTGGGGTCTAAAGTTGACTTTTATAGGAGAAAACTATGAAAAACTTCTTGTCTGAAATTGTACGATGTAGACCTTTGTTATTTAGTTTGTACTAACATCAAATAGTCCTCTACCAAAACTGTTCCAACTAGAGATGCCAAGGTTATGGTGAAAATACCTCCTGCACAGCGTTTTGACAAAAAGGATACTGACGATAGCATCATGGAGTTTTGAGATGTAAAATTATTACTTGATGTGGGGTAAAAATGAGTAAAACGTACATTGTGTAATTGAATAAAATCAGGCTATATGATGAAACATAGTTTTATGTAATCACAAGCTTCTATTTCTCTCCATAGGCTCGTTTCACTGACGTTACTGTAACAGACAATCAAAACTTGTTGTGTTTGCATTTCTTCTTTGTCATTGGGTGTGCATAGACCTTACGGTCGTACAATCCTTAAACTCGTCTGCTACGTTAATTTGGTACAGCATATGTTGGACACATCGGCCAAAGCTAAAGGTGAAACTGACCCATAGTTATAAAAATTTCACGTGTCAATAATTATTTTCTCCTTAAGCAAAGGTTAATTGGTCATGACTAGTAGAGGCGCCTTTTTGATTATTAAGTCCTTGGGTCAAAATACAGGGTCTTAGGATTTCGTCAACAATTTTGCAGTCACGTTTTTGAATTACAGTCATATCTTCATTGTTTGAGTCAATGTTAATAATATTGTGTAGGTAGATTGATCATAATTAATAGTGGGTCCCTATCAAATATTTGGCACTTGGGTCAAAGTTAGAAGTCAAACTAACCAATAGTGGCAAAATATTGATCGGTTAATCACTATTAACTCCTTGGGCCTATGTTCGTGAAACTTGATATGTTGATTGGTCATTACTAGTACGGGGTCCTTATAGATTATTGAATCCTTGGGTCAAAGGTAAATGTATTGGCTGTATTATGTATGTAATAAATATCACGCAAATCAATACATTTGCCTTTGCACAATTTCTAATAAGTAATCTCGTGATAACCCACAGATTTGATAGGATATCCCTCTTCGCATTGATAACAAGACTGCTTATGGTTAATATATTGCAACCACAAACAGTTCAAACAGTACATTTTCGCCTAAATTCCTTACCCATATCCTACAACATAATTGTTTTTTAGCGCTTTTGCGCTTTGATTTTGTATTTGGCAAGCATTTGGAGTGTGATAACGCAGCCTTGTGTATTGTTTGTTGTTATTTGTTTGGAGATTGATCCTATTATTATTATCGTAATTGGCACAGGTCAATATATAATATAAACAAAAGGATATCAACTTATTCATCCTTTATGGTACAAATACGTGTCAATGTTGATAAAAGGGATTTATATGTATCGACGGTACATCTAAAATACCATGTTGCAATAATTTAAGTATGTTTATTATTGCAATAATGTTAAATGCAATAATGTGGTTATTATCAAAACATAATACATAATCAAATGACAAGTACATACATGAGTACGATATCAAGAGAAGATTGGAGTTGAAAAAGAAACGCCTAAGTTAGAGCCTTGGCCAATCGTCTAGCCTAAGTTGGTATGAAGCTTTGCCTTTATCCAACCATTTTTATTACAATTACAAAGTATATTATTTGTATCCACATATCTCCAGGGGCATTCGACACAAATGATCTTGATTTAAGGTTTTGAATGTAAATGCTAGCGACATAAGGCGAATTGATTTCAAATGTTATTCATACCATTACAATTGCAATGTATGTTTCATTTATTAACTCCGTACACATATTGGAATATTAAGCTGCATCTAGTTTATGGTACTCTTCGCCCCGACACAATTCAAGCCAAAAACTTCATAAGAAAAAATATATGACATGCAACATTGTTATGTACAAGAGCAATATGTTTAACAAAACATCGTGTATTGTTTTTGATAATTTGTGAAAACATTCAGGCGGAAAGCTGTATTAATATGCTTTCAGGCAATAAGTTGCTGACAGAGATACCTAAGGTAACAAATAATATAATTCCATTATTTTCTAACCACAATCATCAAAATAAAGAAGTATTTGGGCACACTAAAAATAGCATTGGCATTTTAAAAACTGATCCAGTTATGAATAATATTATTCACAATACACACATTATAATAACACGTAAAAGACAAGCGCCAAAATTAAAACAATTACTTACTAAATGTAAATTTAGTACAAAATGGCCAAATACTACAAATAGTGAGTATGTCGGTCGATAAACCCAAAATGTTAGTACGCTAAAATTGTTTTTGCATAATATGATTCTACACCATGTCTCTACTTAGAAAATTTATGATGCAACTTTGTCATCATTCGTTTTGAGCATTGTGAAATTTTCAATATGGCCGCCAAGATAGCCGCCAAAATGGCCGCAACAGATTTAAAATTGGCATATATCTTTCAATATGTAGCGTAACGACAATATTATGAATAAATATAATGTATGTGTTGTTACAAAATGTACGGACAAACATGCAACTTATTACTTACATAAATACGCGGATTATTAATATTTAAAATTGCCGACAAAATGACCACCAAATCCGAAAAGTGCGAGTTTAATTGGTTTGATAATTTTTAATACACCATTTTCTGCCCAGATACTATTAATAGTTATATAACCATATGATTAAATGTTTTTCAATTGAAGAAAAGCTGTTTGTAATCTAGTTCTACGTTTAAACATCAAGTTGGATACAAAGGATGTAAACTGCTAATGGAATCCAATTTTATATAAATCAAGGCCCATGGGTGTTGTGTTTAATCATTGAACTGGGTAAGATATTGCAACCTAAAACATCTTCATCACGTTTGCTAGACATCGTATCAAAACGGTTGCACTTAGAAGGCTGAAATGGCTAAATATCAATTTTAGATATTTAAAGTGCCATAACTTTACAGTTAATGAGGCGATTTGCTTGATTATCGAATTTGACTAAGAAAGTATGCCCATAAACAATAAACAATTGTATGAAGTTTGATGATGATTAGTTGAAAACTGATGAACTTACAGAGCAGAACTAGCTTAAAAGGCCAATGTTAGGTAATTCCAGGGCCATTCCTTCACAATTCCCTGGGCGATTTGATTATCAAACTTGTTTGAAATGTTATTTAGACAAACATGTACATGTTCATGATCGGATGAAAACTGTTGGAAACGAATGTGTTACTCGACAGACCGACCACATTATCTTCTTCATATTTATTTAAATATGGATATTAAAGCAGAGTTTATATATTTTAATTATTTACATTCCAAATTATATACAGTTTGTGTTCGGTTAGTATGCCATGTATATGCAAGTAAATACACAACAAAATCTTACAAAACCATCATAACCGATTCAGTTTCGTTTTCGCATTCAGTGTCGCTAGAACTATCATCATCACTTAATTGTTGACTTGCTTCTTTTGACAACCTGTTTTAACAATTGATTATCTGATAACAGTTGCAAAATATTGTGGCGAGCTAATTAACAACCGCGATAAAAAAAATTACACATGGTTTCTCTGATGCACAACCGTAGGCAGATAAGCTGCGTGACAAAATTAGGGCTTCGGATTGTCATCATGATTTGTTGTTGGTATGAAAATCTTTGATATTGGATCCCTGCTCATTCTTAAGCTGATTGCTTTGTTAGGTGTAGTTGGGTCAAATGCTGTCCTCCAAATCAATGTCTTAATATCACAGGCTTTTCAACAGTTTGTACAAAACCTAGTTATTGAAATCATAGTTATATGTGTAGATTTCATTACAATCTGGAAACCATATTTATTGCAAATTACACGAATCATCAAGTAATTGCTTCCGTGTTTCTGTCAGCGTGTTCAGCACCATACAACACACATCAGCTTGCAATTTATGCATTTGCATGCCAGACTATTGAGGCTGCATGATTGCCTGAGATGCTGAATCAACAAACCTCAGTTTAAGCAAAGGATTTTGAAAACAAAAATAAATGTCCATTTGTGTTCGTCTGCAAATACGTATTTCGTACACAATACACACATATCAACCAGTATATATCAGGAGTAATTTAAAGTTACCGTGAATCAAGAAAGTTCTTGCATTATCCTAGTGAGAGCTATTTCTCAAGAACCAATTGCTGGATTTCAATACAATACTATGTTGCGGGTACCCGAAGAACATGACACAATATTATTATATTTTGCCTTTATGTGTTATTGGCCTTTGATTTGTTCAGTGTCCCGAATATGCAGTCCAGCCACTGGTAAATATTCAATGAAAACTGTTCGTGGCTTTAATACAAAGAGGAAATGAACAGATTGCGAGATGTTCTTTTTTGATAAGTTTTCACCGGGTTATGTTCTTTTGATTATCTTTTCAAAAAGTATTTGTGTAGCATTTTTGTCATGGATATTTCTATGTAACTAATTGTTGTATTGTTTTAGTTTTACAGATGCCGCAGTTCTTTATGTGGCAATTTGGCATCTTCTGCACTCTGGTATGGTGTTTTAATATAATGTCCATTAACAGGGTTCACAGTTCAATACGTATAACAATTCTATATATTTTAAGATGTTATGTTCCTATTACTAGTTACTATTGACAAAGAACATAATTGGAGAGGTTCAGGATAATTCATTTTACCATTTTATTTTGAATTTTAGATTTGAAATATATATCTGACCTCTGTACTTCGTTAAATTTATTTGGCAATTATCAGTTTTACTTATACCCTTCTTTGGTAAGTAATGGCATGTCAAAATATCATATGCGACAATTAATCAAGCAGGTGAGTAATGTAAGACTTTAAGCGAACTAATCAATACTATATTCAAAAGTGCACAGTGCAAACAAAAACAGCAAGAAGAAGGTTTACAGGCTTTGTAAAAGTTTTGACGAAAATATGTCCAGCCGTTGCTGAGAAATAACACTGACAAAAATTATGTATTTTAACATATGTAACTTTCATCGAAAGCTTATATAAACCACAAGAAAATATTTTTAAGTGAACTGTCCTCACAGAATTCTTATAGATCTCCTGGTACTGAGACATTTATACTGCTGAAAACTCAGGAGTTTTAAATTATGATATTAATATGAAACAAATGATTTTATGTAATTGGGTGACGATTACCTCATTTCAAATTAACATACATAGAATGGCGAACACAGGTCAATAAGTATCATATACCACAACCGCCTAATATTTGGAATACTAGATGCATTTTACAAACCCAGAACAAACTAGGAGCCCTTCTGAAATTATGCAAATGTAGATTTCAATAAAAACTAGTGAGTATCAAAATGCGGCTCAGGGAAACGGATATCCCCATGGCTTTGTCTTTGTGAAAATGTATTATCAGCTTGACATTGATGGCTGTGTTTATCATATCCAGACATGAGACGGAAGCGGTGTCTTAGCATTCAGTTTATGATTGTTTGTCGTCTTCTTACTTCATAAAGTGTGTTCGTGTGCTACTCTTAATGTTGTATTGATTATGTTGTCTATGGCATTTTGTACAGTGATATTTGAAGGTCAAAATACACACCGACCAGACGTCACATTCATCAATTATTATTACATCTGCTTTTCCAGTTTTTCCTATTACCCCCTGTACGTAAGTAAACCAATTTGCAGATGATAAATCAAATTTCAGACATAACATGTCGTCTGCAATTGACAGGTATGTATTTATTTTGAATTTTATGTATTCAGATTATTGCCAGAAAGCTGCATTTTTCTAAGAAGAAATATATGCATTGTCGGGAGGGTCAACAAAATATTTAAAAAATGCAACGTATTTATTTTCTTCTCGGCATCTAAATATAAATCGACACATTAGCGAACTAAACCGTTACAGAATAATGCTAAAATCTATCTAGAAGGGTATTAAAACATTTATTCGTTGATACCGTCGAGATTTCTGAGTGAAATAATTTATATATTGTAATGGTAGTCTCATTTATGGACAAAACCGAAGTGTTTGATTGAAAATGTGTGAATAAACTTAAACTGCATGACGCTCAAACTGCGTGATGAAATGAGTTTTATTTTTGGCATTGGAAGGTTTGTTTTGAGCTATTTTTCATTACATATATTCATTACATATACATTGTTATAATATGTAATAGAAGAAAAATATAGTTTATTAAAAAATTGTACAATGTAACATATCAAAACGAATAAGGTCAACATGGCCCATGACAATCACGAATAACAATTATTTCACACCAAGAATCATAATGACCACCATTTTGTACTGTAGGTCAGATAATCCAAATAACATGTTTGACCTGTCCATAATTTTTCATTCAAACGGTATAAACCGAAAGAGTTTATAATTTAGTTTTGGAAATGAAAATGTTTTATGGCATCGTTAAATGTAAATGTATACTATATAATTAATATGATAAAACGTCGCATGTGTTTCCTTCGCTTGTTTTTCCTATTAACTATCATATTTTTAAAACCCAACGTATATCAGAAATTCAAATATACTATTTGACGCAGGCTATTGAACAATAACGTTTTTGCAGAAATATCCCGGGTTTTAAATAGCATTTAGCCAATCTTGGGATATCAGGAATACCTGAACACAAACAAATAATACGAACAAGATAACAACACAGAGTAGTAAATGTATATTGCGATACTTGACCTGTTGTGTTGATAAATACTCAAGACTAAACTGAAAAGTTATTCTGAACAATGTGCCGCAGGTACCTTAAGTTTCTTTGATACATCTGCTAGGAATCAATCGATGCGAAGTGGGCCGTCGAGACTTTAAAATATCCTAATTTTAGAGACATTTTGCAAGGAAAAGAAATGTTCATGCAAGCATGTCCGTACACTGCCATATAAAACTATGCTCTTGTCGACTTTTTTTATGAATATTGTTTAAAATGTGATATGAGACCACCGTATTAATCATTTAAACAAAGCAAGCTTCCGTTCGGATAAATTGATTTTTGTCAGCACCTCTACCTTACCTTGGATCAGTGGTTTGTATCCTTATTATAAACACCATAAGTCCTTGTACAGTTTGCAAACTATTTTACTTGTTAAGGGTTTTTAGACTGTTATTTTCACATTCATGTCATCTATGCAACTATGTTTTAAAAAGGAGGTTTGCTGCTTTAGTAATGAACTCCTCGGTATGATTTTGGGAAACAAAAAACGATGTTGCTGCATCTGCACAATATCACCAGTTTCATATAAGTGAAGAAATACATATGTACCAAACCATGTATATACGAAATCAATACTTTAGTTTCAGTGTTAATGAACAAAAACACAGGAAACTCACGTTTTACCTGGCTTCATAGTTGACGCAGTATCCAAGGAGTATTCACCAGTGCTTGCTGTTAGGTGTGCGTCTGCTTTACTGACAATATATATTTAGGCGATGGCAAAGACCCATGGGTTTCTATTTTTAAACAATCCCACTTATATAACTTACTCAAGTTGCTTATTCGAACAACAATCTTTCTACCTATATATATTCCTTAAGTATCATTTAAGCAATCTTAATAATCTGTTCGCCATTTTCAAAGTTATTGATTTATATTGAAGGAAGCGGACGAGTTTAATTAACCTCAGGTGTAATCATTCTATCGTGTGTTAAAGGACATACAACCAGGTGGTAAAACAATGGCTTGATCCTCGATCCCGGTCAAGTCCCGATTTGTTTTGTCACACAGTAAATTGAAATAGTACACGCAAAGTAAAATATACTAGCCAAATTCTCTAAACAAAAGCAACACTAACAATGGAAACTAGTAACAGTAGAACTTCTTTTTTTCTACCAGCTCGTGTCAACCGTTTAGAAAGGAAAACATAAGTTCACATCATTTTAAAGAATGTCAACAATTAGGAAGTTGCTTCACTTCCACTTCTGTCAACAACCAACAAATGACACTCCGAATGCTTTTTTTCTGAATGCATACATTATACTGCATATATTCTAACATCAGAGTGTATTATTGTTCTATGAGATGTTCGTAATTGCTTAGCGACAATCATGAACGAAATTGCAAACATATTGTTTTTACGTTGAATTTGATTTTGAAAATGGTTTCCTTCAAGCGATTGAGATTTCGGCAATTATGTACAAACTACACATTGTTAACACAATTTTAATACTTAAAAAATTATAACAGGTAAATAGACAACGATGCTTTTAGCAATGTTTATTGATAATGTATGCGGCTGTATAACTGCGTATTTTCAACACGTTGCATATGCATTTAAATTTCATGTATTTTATATTAATTCGTCTGATATGTAACGCTATATATAATCGGTGTTGTGTTGTATATAAATGAAGGCAAGTTTGAAGAATCTGATCATGAATTTCAGGATAACTACCACTCTAGGAACCATTTTAAGCAAGATACAAAGTACAAATACAAATACATACAACTATCATCAAATAATCATAACTCTAAAAATATAAGCATTAGCGACAAAAGCACAATTATCCTTAGAACCATTATTAACACTATCTACATCATATCTATAAAACCATTATAATCAATATCACCCCTAGAACCATCATTAAATAAATCATATATGCACCACACTTAGAACTACTTTCAACAAAATCAAACTTTACCAACATCCTTAGAAACAATTTCATCAATATCAAACATCGCAATAACAAAATAACCATTATGACACAATATCTTCACCAACATCACACTAATATACAATCAATAACATAAATATCATATTCCCCATAATAGCCAATATCATCAACATTAAACATCGCCGTCCCCCATAAGAACAATTATCATCGACATCAAACATCACCATCACACTACGGACCATTATCGACTAAACAAACATCAACACCAACCTAAGAGACATTGTCAACAACATCAAGCATTACGATCACCCATAGTAACAACTTCATTAACTTCAAACATCAACACCTCCCTAACACACATTTTCAACAATATCTACATCGCTATCCTCCAAAATGTAATTATCATCCGCATTACCGTAAGAGCCATTATCATCACCATAAATATTACCAGAATTCAAAGGAATGCTTTTATTATCATCAAACAATACCACCCCACCCATTAGAACATTTTTTTTACTACCATTGCAATCACCTAGACCCTAAAATCCATTATCGCCACCATCAAACATCACCACCACCCTAAGAGCTATAATCGCCATCATCAAACATCACCACAACCCTTAGAGCCATTATCGCAAACATTGAGATACAGTATCGTCTACATTGAACATCGCAACCACCCTATAGCCATTATCGCCAACATCAAACATCACCATCACACTTAGAGCCATTATAGCCAACATGTTAAAGCAACCACCACCTTAAGAGCAATTATAGCTAACATTAAACATCACCACCACCTTAAGAGCCATTATCACCACTATCAAACACCACCGCCATCCCTAAAAACAGTATAACCTTCATCAAACGTTACCACCACAATAAAAGCCATTATCGCCAAAATCAAAAATCACCACCACCCTAAGAGCCATTATCGCCACTATCAAACGTCTACACATTCCTTAAAAGCATTATAGCCTTTATCAAACTTTCCCACCACAATAAAAGCCATTATAGCCAACATCAAAAATCACCAGCAACCTTAGAGCCATTATCGCCACTATCAAACATTACCAACATCCTTAAAGGCATTATAACCTGTATTAAACACCACCATCAATCTAGGAGCCAGTATCATTAACATCTATACTTACATTACAGCCAACTTCAAACATCGCTACCACCCTACAAGCCATTATCATCAACATTTAACTTCACCATCACCATTATCAACAACATCAAACACCACCACCAACCTAGGAGCCATTATCATTAACATCTATATCGCCATTATCACCTACATTGTATATCACATCAACACAACCATATGAGTCATTTTTATCAATATCAAACATCACCACCACCTTAAAACCATTATCAAATATCAAGATTATCATCAGTTTCATCAGTATCAACAATAGTGACATTATCATGATCTTTATACAGCACATCAGTATCATTAGCATCGTCATCAGCATTATCATCACCATCGTCATCATCATTGTCATCACCAGCACCATCCTCATCATCATCGTCATCATCATCGTCATCATCATCATCATCATCATCATCATCATCATCATCATCATCATCATCATCATCATCATCACCATCATCATCATCATCATCATCATCATCATCATCATCGTCGTCATCCTCCTCTTCCTGCTCCTCCTCCTCCTCCACCTCATCATCATCATCCTCATCATCCTCAACATGATCATCACCATCATCATCATCATCTTCATAATCTTCATCGTCATCATCATCATCTTCATCAGCAGCAGCAGCAGCATCACTATAATCACCACCACCGCCATCATCATCCTCATCATTTTCCTCCGCCTCATTATCGTCCTCATCCTCCTCATCATACTCATCATCCTCATCCTCCTCCTCATCATCACCATCATCACCATCATCATCGTCATCATCATCATCATCACCATTATCATCATCATCACCATCACCACCATCATTATGCTCATCACCATCATCATCACCATCATCATTATCGCCAGCATCATCATCCTCATCGTCATCATCATCATCATCAGGATAATCATCATTGATTTAACATTATAGTATTGTGTGTTATCGTTCTTAGCATTCACATTGGACGATCATTACACAGAATCGGTTTACATCGCAGCGTAAATCTCGCAATGAATACAATCGTTTTGAAAATTGAAATTGTGCCAAATCTGATCAGATACGGTATACAAACAATTCACGTTAATACATTCAATTGTATTAACGGTACCTAGTATTCTTCGTGAAATGCAATTTGTCAATGTTGAGATAATAAAATAAACACTCAAAATGTGTTTGATGCAGTAACTAAGTTGTAAGCAGAAGAGTATTGATAACGGAGTTATACACTTGTGACACATGTTGCATATGAAAGACCAGCGGGGATTTAAATATTCACATTTCATGATTATTAATTGAACTATGAAGTACAACAATTAATTTTTCACACTTCACACTTCACGATTATCCCAAAAATTTAGTGTGAATAAATGAATGTTTGCACATCACAGTTCACACTTCACGATGTTCGAAAAAATCGTGAAAGCGTGAAGTGTGGATAAATTAATTTGTGCACTTAACAGTTCACACTAAATGATTTTCCAAAAAAAATCGTGATTTCGTTAAGCGTGAATAAATGAGTTTTTGCACATCACAGATCACATTTCACGAGTTTCTAAAAAAATCTTGAATTCGTGAAGTGTGTATAAATAAATGTGTGCATATCACAGTTCGCACTTCACGATTTTGAAAAAAAATGTAAATTCGTAAAGTGCGAATTAATTATTGTTTGCACTGCACATTCTAAACTTCACACTTCATGATTTTATATAAAATCACGAATTCGTGAAGTGTGATTAAATCAATGTTTGCACATCACAGTTCACAATTCACGATTTTAAATTATCGTGAAATCGTGAAGGGTGAATAAATGAATTGTTGTTCTTCATAGTTCACAATTCACAATTTATAATTATGAAATGAGAATAATGAAGTCACCTCTGGACTTTCGTAAAATCCTTCGTAATTTGCTTCCGCTATGATCGTGATCATAATGTACATCACCATTATCGTCCTCGTCGTCCTCGTCGTCGTATTCTTCTTCATCAACATCATCATCATCTTCATCATCATCGGCATCGTCATCATCATAATCATCATTATAAATCGACATCATCATCACGTCATCATCGTCAGAAGCAGCATTAGCATCAGCATCATCAGCATCAGCATCATCGTTTTTCATTATTATTAGTTGAATTGTTATTGTTTTATTATTTTTATTATTATTATTATTATTAATATTATTATTATTATTATTATTATTATTATTATTAACAACACCAATATCTTTAATATCACAGTATGAAATATTATCGTCATCACTTTCATCAATAAAATTACCACGACCAATCTTACATCATCATTAACACCCCATTGAATCCAGCACCACATTAATTAATTATTTATAATATTGTAATGACCAGCACACTTATCACTAAAAATACATGGAAATAGCATAAATATTTTTGATATAAGTATGCCTATTTGTAACCCCATTATCAGTAGTGCTGTTATTGCCATTAATAATATAAAATGACAGATATAGTACTCACGTTTAAGCAGGTACCGTATCTGTCGCTGTTACAGTGAACAATTTGTCTTCAGCAGTGAGGTCTCTACATGAACGTTTGTTTGCGAGCACATCACGGGGTTCCCATTTAGCTTAAGAACCAAATACGTATTCTATCTATCCTTTGGACTGTGGTTATACTAATTGCCGAAATTGCTTTTCGTTTTGGTGTGAATTAACTGTTTTCTAAGTTCAATGATAAAACGTAATTGCATTCATTTGGCGATACGAGTCGTAAAAGTTTGTGTTTGCAACTCGTTACATATGTACAATCACGTGTGTCACCTGATACGTAAATACATGGATATGTGAATATAAATTCA
This sequence comes from Congeria kusceri, assembly GCA_027627225.1. Taxonomy (NCBI): domain Eukaryota; kingdom Metazoa; phylum Mollusca; class Bivalvia; order Myida; family Dreissenidae; genus Congeria; species Congeria kusceri. Next base: position 26,251,231 of record CM051026.1, on the reverse strand, counting down.
AATCAATATATTAACTGTTGATACAAAATGGTTTATCGATATGTTGTTGCTTGTATTAATGGTTTTGAAGCAACTTTATACTTTATACTTTTTTATATATTTTTTAATATCACACGTTCAAAATATCACATATTAAAACTAGAAATGTAGAACAATCATATAAAATATGTAATCTATGTAGAACAATCATTTAAAATATGTAAGCTATAATATGGCATTTAAGAACACATGCGTGTGTGGTGATGCTAGTTCGACATTAAGCAACAGAGGAATTCACTCAAACAATTATTATATACAGACACGTTAATCCTTGTCAGATAAATTATGTGATGTACATGTTAACTAAAGGTAAAGATATATATGGTATCACCATTAGTTAATTTATTATTAGAAAATCGAGATAATATTTGACATTAAAACTATTTTACAACTTAATTTATTACATTATATGTAAAACGCTAGTTGTAGCATACTAGAGTAAAAACGAACACAAACTTACGGTTATAAACTGAACATCCTCTTTATGAATCTTATGCCATGCACGCATGTTAAGACATGTAAATGACTTGAATAATATCTAGTCTAAAGAGAGAGCGCTGCTAACAAAAATAGGATGATAAAATTAGTCGACCGTATTCAACAGCGTTGTGTCCCTTTACTTATTAACCTTACCGATGTGACATGTATGTGTAAAATAACTGAGAATTCTAGTGCTGTTGATGGAAAAACAACCTAACCATTTTTTTTTTCTAAATTGCAACAATTAAATAATAATCCGACACTCGCAGTGAACACCAGTCTCCTTCATTTACCATTGTATAACATATGTCGCATTTGTTCACAGCATTGTTTAAACAAATCTATATAATGCAATCGCGTTTATTATATAAACGTACGTGATTCAAAGCCTGCCCACTAAAGCGTTTGCATATTGAACTTTATTGTATAGGCAATAGGTTACTTGTATAGGCAAAGGTTACTTGTATAGGCAATAGGTTACTTGTATAGGCAATAGGTTACTTGCCTATAAAAATCGAATGTTAATAAGGGTATCTCTCCTTGTGATGTCCCTGGAATTCCATTATTCCTATATTTAAGAATTGAAACGCTCTTTTCGACGCTTCATCGATGTATGAAGGTCAGTTTTTTGGTATCTAATATGCATAAAGCCAAAGGCTTTATGTACACATTAGATACAAAAAAAACAGACCTTCATACATCGATGAAGCGCCGAAAAGAGCGGTTCAATTCTTATAATTACAATTATAATTACATGTGTGTGCATACTTTAAATTAACCTTAAAAAAAGTAAATTAAAATGGGAATTAGTTTTTGCAATTCGCGCATCAATACATTGAAGTATGATTCGTAGGCTCCGCCCCTTGCACTGCAGTAGCGCAATGTACATGTCATTTTTAGGCGATATACAGCGGTATCGTAAATAATACAGTAGCTCTAGTAATACAATTTACTTTAGATTTACTTTTGTTTCGGTTGATATTTCGTAAGAGCAATTTTGAGCAAGGTGTTTTGTATCCATAATATACATGTAGCAAGAGACGGAAATATTGAAACGCGTTCCATTTTAGATGTAAGACTGAAGGCTAAACGAGTCGAAAGTTGTTTTCAAATAATTGCAAATTTGTAAACGCCCATATACATGACTTGTGTGGTTGGAACCGTATTTTATGCGTAAAATATGTTTAAATAATTAATGTCAATTTTTACATTTGAAACGCAATGTTTCATATGTATGTTTTATTTCTTTCTTAAAACGACCCGCTTGACCCTCGATGTCAGTCCATGTCTAAACCCATTACGGCATGCATTTTAAAACGTGGGTTGGGCAAATATTTCAACACCACATTTTTTTGCACTTTGTGTTCAAACGTTTTGTGTAAGAAATTCGGCAAAATATAACTTACAGTGTGGATATAAAATCAAGACGAGAAAAAGATAAAAAAAAAATATTATTTTACTAGTAATCAAAATATCTATGGAATTGTGTGTCATCGGCCGAAAATATCTACTGCTTTTCATCACCTTTGACTTTGTTACTCAAATTGAAAAGGTCAATTGGTATGCATCTTATTTGCATAGAACTATGAACATGAAGAAAATTTAATTGTTTTATGCAAAGCTACTAGTAAATGACAATTCCTTCATTAAAAAAAAAACGTTTTTTTGCTTCAGTTGCTGATGAAACTCCAAGCCCCGAGTGGTAGTTTCATCACAATAACGATTCGATACATAACGATTAATGATAAATGGGAGATTAGCTCTCAGAGTCAGAGGTGACAATTTGATTTAGCTTGCACATTTTTGGAAGTGTGTTTGTGATATTATTTTGCAAGCTCCACGGGATGACTGCACACGCTTGGTTTTCCGGTGGCTTCCTTGTCAAAAAAAGTGAAACGTTTGTTCAACTGGATGTCTGTTATTTGACTAAAAACTGTTGTTTCTAAACCGTTCTTTTCCCTAAACTGTAAAATTGTGCATCTTTATGTTTGTGTTTGGAAAATTTTATTTCTTTCCTCTTTTGATAAATATAATATAATTTATTTATAAATATTAAATATTTGTATCCACAAAGTATTTATTTTTTATGTTTGTGTTGAATTTTCTCTATGTTCTGTTTTTTTTTCTTTCATGCATAATGCTCATCAAATAGGCAAGAAGAAACAAACAACGTGCATTTTACATGTTTATATTTTATTATTAATTAATTTATTTATTCATTATTAATTATGTTCTTGACAATGCCATGTATAAATGTGAATAAGTCTGCTAAACTGTATTTCTATTTGTGTGTTTTTGTGTGTGACAGTACTGCATGTAAACAACAATAAAAAGTAGTCCTTCATGAATATTAATAGAGGCAACCAGCTTCATTGAACAATAAAAGCCTGTCACATGATGCATTTCAGCCAATGAGAACACTGAAAGTGATGAAACCAAAGGAAATTGTAATTATTTTCAAATCAATTCACGCTTCAAATTGTACAAAAATCGTCAAGTTTCTATATCATAGGATTGATTGAATAAATAAAGGAGTTCATTTGATACACTATTTTCGTGATATTGTTTCTGGCATCTGTTTAAGTGACTTGAGTGGCATGTATTTTTTAGAAAAAGGAAAAGAAAAACAAACAACGACTATAAATAGATGTAAAACTGTATTTAGCACACAGTCGAAGTAGAATGTTATCACCATGTTTAATTCAGCCCTATTCGGTGTATTTACCATACCGTACAGTTAAACCTTGAGCAGTTACGGCAAAATATGTTAAAGCATTGAACGTATTCTCAATTCAAATTTGGTCACGCAGTGTTTACCTGACTGCGTGCGTTATTTCGGTTACAGGTGCTTTTACTTTTTAATAGACAATGTTGCATACGTCATGTATTTATCGGAAGAGATCTTACTGGTATTATTAAAGATATAAAGCCACAACACTTGTAGAGCATTATGATTATAGTATGCATACTTGGAAATGCATCCAAATACTTTACTGGTAATTCGGAAATTGAACACACCATGTATCGTATGTCAAGTTTATAATGTTTCTTCTATGCTGGTGCTCTTATACAGTTTTACGAGTGATGGTGGTGAGAACGGTTTACTTCATAATCATGACAAATAACAAAACAATCGTCATTGTTAATACTTCGAAATTAAAGACAAATACATGGTCACCGTTCTTATCATAATGGTGGATCTTACGCGAAAGGTTTTGGCGATTGCATTGAGCATGATATGGCGGTGTAATTTATGCAATCATATTTTAATTTGAGTTATACAATACAAGTATTGTTGTTGTTTTTTTATTGTGTAATATATGTATACTTGACAGACTGTATACATATATATAATCATGTTAAATATAAAAAAACGTTTTTTGATGCTTGTATGTCAGGTATATACATAAAAAAACAGTAACGAACTTAAATCCAATATCAAGGTAAACCATACATTGTCAGACGAAGCGCAATTTATACCAACTTCATCAGGAATCAAGCTTTATTAATGGATGATGATTTTATATAATTCATATCAACTACTATTGTAATCAATAATCATCTGTTACCTGGCTCAAAGGCATAATTTATGTCTCTACTTCTTGTTCAATTAAGCGATGTATGACCATATTTTTCACATATCGTATTTTTCATATCTGTGAAAAATAGGATCTCCTTCTTCACAGGTGTGAAAATTTAGATCTTATCATTCACATTTCACAGTCTTATTCTTCACATGTTCTGTGAAGTTTGTGATCGCATCTAGTTTTGGATAAGCAATGCAATCATAATCATCTGTGATCCTCACGAATACCCCGTTTTTGGCCAATCATATTATTCTCACTCAAAAATGTGATAAATTATATCATATTCTTCACTGTTGTGTGAAATATATGATTTGTAAATGTTTGATCCAACAAAGCGCACATGTTTCGTTGATTATTGAAACAATGAAATGTATGTTTATATTAAAAATGTGTTGAATAACACGTGCAACTGCGGCTGAATAAGTAGCTGAGCAGCACACATTACCATCCTGAGATCTTTATGATGTCTCAGGAATATCATTATCGTTATTTTATATCAGGCTTTACAACACTGTACGTATTACGAATGCAAATGTTGTCAATCTTAAACAGATTATTGGTTGAGACATACATATGACTTAGGAAATATGTATAGTAAAGGTATATGCAAGTTCGCTATATATCGATTTGCTCCCTTTGAAACAAGGGTAAAACGAAAGTATCCTATTGTGGCAAAGATTTAAGATCTGTTGTAAACGTTTGGAATATAGCGAAGAACGTACGTAATCAGCAAATATTATTTTACACTATTATAATTATATTATTTTTTATCAACTATCATACAGTTGCACATATTTGTGATATCTCAGTACATGGGATGCATGTAACGTCGTCATACGTTTAGAACGTAATAGTGCGATGATTAATGTTGTTGCGATGATTCTGGTAATGCCTGTGGTGTTTGTTGAAGATGCACAGTTCGGGCCATTATCAGTAAACTGCTGATGAAATAAATAAGATTAAAGGCAATGATAATAATACATATAATTAGATTCGGAAAAGGTCAGATTATACCAGCTAAGGACCAAATATAATATCCTATTTACGAACAATAAACCCGGTTTGTAGTTTCACAAATGATATCATGCACTTTAAAAAAACTTGCTCATACATTGACGAGCTCTTAAGATATAAATTTTATGCATGTCGCTATTGTCAGAAGGCGCACACCTCTGCTTTTTCCTGTGTGAAAAAAGTAAGCATAACTAAATGTCCTCTCAGTCCCGTTGCTTTCATATGTTCTGTGGTTTTCTCATCCCAAACCTATCTGTAAAAACGTGTGAATGTCTCTTTACGACCTTGTCGTCACCCTCTACCGGAGCTGGCTGGGCCGGCCCGCAACGCTGCCGGATCTTGTTCAGCAATGGATTAACTATTTTAAGAGGAAGATAATAGCACATAGAACGAAATGTTAAGTTGGGTGAATACATAATGTGTATAATGTGTGCAACAATTATGTCATGATAGCTTTAACCGATATTTTTTTTGTACTTATGTTTTTAAAATTCTGGTTTACACTGCGTTATCCCAGTAATATTGACTGATGTTATTAAAATGTGACAACGTGGAATTATTTCGTAAACGGACACTGAAGTAGTTTCCGCTAGATGTAATGCGCCGATATTGTATTCATTTACTGTAATGCAATATTGTTTGTTTCCTTTGTGAAGCTTATTATAACTGAAACCATCATTGCCCTGCTGGCATGAGATGTTGTGTCTGCAGCATATATAAGCATGTACTTTTCATAATATGTAAGTAATTAATACGGGTGCAATTACGACTTATGACATTGATGTTGCCTATTGGAATGTATATATAGATAATCAAAGCAATCGGAATTTAATGGACTCCACGGGGGCTTGTTTTTAAACACAATTGTTGCAAAACGTGTATCTTGGTATGCTACTGAGCAATCATTGGATCGTTGCACTAATCTTAAACAACCGATAGGCAGATGTATCGACCAATTGTGAAAAACATATAGAGTGCTGGTCTTCATCAAGGGTTTCATTGATCGCCTATCATTCAATGTATTCCAATGCAATTAACAGATCAGTTCAATCGTAGGTTTATGTACTTAAAGAAAGTCATGGCGCACGTATGTTAGACAGAAGAAATATATTTATTATATACCTGTTACAAATCTTAACAAAATACATGCTTTATCAATCATTGAAATACATGTCGACAAAAAAAAAACGTATTATGCTACTCGCTTTTTTGCGATCCCGTATTACCACACCAGCTGGACTACTTATTTTTATGACGTCATAATAGAGTTGTGTGTACACAATCTATAATCTATAACTGGCCCTTAACTAAAGCGTAACTTTGAATGCGGACACCATGTTGAATGTGAGAAGTACAATGTCTCCAAAATTCACGATCGAGAAGTTAAACGTGAGTTTTCGACCAATCTTTACGCATCAGCATTTGACTGTTTAACTTCTGACCTGCAAGCAGCAACACGACTACTACGAACGCCGCCATTTATGATTTAATCCTCACAAATTCTCAAAATTCTCAATTGTTCCGTTGCAGCGTTACTATCAAAAACTACCATGGCAAATCCACTTCACAAAAACAAAAGAGACTTAGCATAACAGAAAATGTCAGCAATTTTTAATTTTGCTAAAGCTACAAAAGTTTAGATTTCATACAAATGTCATGTTCTTGCTCCACATCGTTCCTCGTTTGTTTGCATGTTGACGTCATAATATTCCTACGCGTCATACGAAGTCAAAATACGGCGTATCAGTTGGGCCATTATTATAGTTTTGAAACACATAAACTAAGGTAAATGCACATATACAACATTGTACCTACAAGCCTACTTCTGTACCTACGAGTTTAAATTTAAACCTGCGGGTTTCCACGTGTATATGTAGGTATTTTGTTTCTAAACCAAACTTAAACAATCTTATTTCAAGCATGTTACGTACGTTTAATGTAACATAATTACATGTTAAAATCGAACATATAATATAGTAGATTGTACATCATTGATACTAATATAGTACTGTATAATAGCAAACAAGTAGATACGTGTATGTTTACATTCGATTTACATATTACAATATACTTACCCGTAGGCATAATTATGTGCTAATATATATATTTCTACATGCAGGTAAAAATTGTGCCTTTAGTAAATATGATAAACACACTTTTAGATATACAGTTGGACTGTAGGTACAAATATGTACGTGTAGGTACAATTGTGTGCCTGTAGGTATATGTATAAATAAGAATTCAACATATTATCATTTTGACTCCAACGGTATGCCATATAATTGGTTGAGAGCTATTGATTACCGTTAACGATACTGTGTGAGAGACGTTGTGTCGCCAATGTGCTGTAATTAGAAAACTCTTTTTTTATTTGACATGCTATCAGGACGTACTTCTTATAATCGTGAGTATTCATTTGAATCCAAAAATTACTTTTAAATACATGTCAATAAATCAATGTGATCGCTAAGGTAAAGCTTAGTTAAATTTGAATGTGTTTTTTTTTTCGAGTTCAAACAACGTGGAGTAAATACCGGTATCATACTGTTAAGATCAAACGAGATTATAATTTAATGTTTATTTAACTCGTTGAATAAATTGCACACAAGTAATATACGTTTATTAACCCCTTGCCTCTGAGAGTTATATAGTTGTGGGTGCGTGCTTTTTTAAGAAAGCAGAACACAATAATATAGAAACTAATTATAAATCATATTTGTTTTTGTGAAGAGACATTTCAGTAGTTATCAGATAAATTCAGATGGTAATGTAGGGAAAAGTCGCTCAAACACCATTGAGAGTGAACGAATGTTTTTACAAGCCATGTCCCTCAAACAATTAAGTCCTAGCTTTCGGAATGGCTAAACACACTGTCAATCAAAGCTCGTCGTAAGTGTGTTTTCATACTCAACTTCATGCATATGTATAGTATCTGATAATATATCAAACACTAAAGGTGTACTTGTAGTTGAAGCATTAACTGTATATACGAGTGTTTAAAACTATTTAATCTACATTTTGACCAATATATGTATCGTGTTATAATTAGATTAGACAGAGCAAATCAGAAACCGTTTGAATTTCGTACTATAGTATATATTTAGATAACTTGGTTTGATGAATGATTAAGTTATTGAATGCTAAATTGATCGATTGATTATCTCACTGGTTAGTTGATTAATTGGTTGATTGGTTGATTACGTGACTACTTGGTTACTAAATTTATTGATATACTAATATATTATAATATATTTCATTGAAAGAGGGATTGATGACGTTTTTTTTATATATTGCTTGATTGATGATTGATATATTGGTAGTTTGATGTGTTAATTTGTTAATTGGTTGGTTAGTTTGTTGGTTGGTTGGTTGGGTGAGTTAGTGAGTGCGTGATAGCGTGAGTGCGTGTGTGCGTGTGTGCTTGTGTGAATGAGTGAATGAGTGAATGGGTGAATGAGTGAATGAGTGAGTGAGTGAATGAGGGAGGGAGAGATGGAGGGAGGGGGAGTGATGGAGGGAAGGAAGGAAGAAGGGAGGGCAGGAGGGAGAGTAGGAAGGAGGAAAGGAGGGAAGGAAGGAGGGAGGGAAGGAGAGAGGGAAGGAGGGAACGAGCGAGCGGAGGAGTGAGCGAAGGAGCGGAGGAGGGAGCGAAGGAGCGAGCGAATGAGCAAGCGAAGGAGCAAGCGAAGGAGCGAGCGAAGGAGCGAACGAAGGAGCGAGCGAAGGAGCGAGCGATGGAGTTTTGTTTTACTGATTTGGAAATTCTTGGTAAGCGGTCATTAAATTAACTGTCCAATACACACTTTCTAAATATACGTGCAATGTCATAATGTATTTGTTGACATCATTCATAGCAGTAGAATACCAGACATGACATGAAACTTATAACAAGTATATTCACTTCGTAGTTGTTGTTTTTTAATTACGTACATATTGATGACATATTGAGTAAAGAATAAGCATCCCCTATGTGCAGCTTCTATTCACGTCGGCATTCAATTAACAAAAGGTTGCCAATTTGACATGGCGTGATAAAAAATTATATATCGTCTCGTCTAATGATGCGGCCCTTTTTTCCAGAAGTGGAGAAGTGGACCCCTGTTATTAATTTAAAGCCTAATCCATTAAAACAGAAGTTGTCATAATAGGACCCTATATTATCGTTCTGGACATTCGGCTGTTACACCGATCAAGCGATACGTCTTTATTTAAACACTGTTGTTTTTTTCCAAAATTCGCGCGAATATGTCCGTGATCACATTTTCGCGAAATGAGTCCTCAGTATTTATCTGCAACTGATACCGAGTGTCGACTTACCTGTTTTCTAATAGTATTGGTTAATTTTATAAAGCATTATATATTATGACTACATTGCTGCCCGATATTATCAGTACTGAATTGAAACTAGCGACAACTTTTAAACAGTGTTGTAATTGTGGATATTCTCCAGTGTTATTTTACACAAGGAAATAGTAAAATTTTAATATAACGCAGCGAGTATTGCTTTCCTTATCAATCGCTTCACGTTTTTATCTCAATATTAAAGTTTAATTAACATATTTTGGAAAAAGAAAGTGAAAACATACTAAATATCAGAAATAAACAATTACCAAGTTTTCATTGCAACATTACGGCCAATAACTTATTTGATATGGAATACCCTTTGAACAAAACAGGTTATAACAGGTTCGTATATGCGAAACCCCACTTAAATTGTATTAAAATGCTTCATGGTTTGGTCATGGGTGTTTTGATTTAAGTTGCATCATTAAATAAAATCATACATATCAATCACACACGCACACATCATATTCAAAAAGTATGTAGTAGAGCAAGCACGAAAAGCAATGTTCAGTTTATACAGGAAAATAAGAAATCTAGATTTGTCTATTGAATGTCAGTTAAAATTGTTCGATAACACTATTGTACCAATTGTAACATATGGATGTGAAATATGGGGATATGGAGATTTAACATATGGATGTGAAATATGGGGATATGGAGAGTTGTCACTTATTGAATAGGTCCATACTGATTTTTTAAAACATATTCTTGCCGTTAAAATAAGTACTACACATGCTATGCTATATGGCGATATTGGGCGCTTCCCATTATCAGTTGTTATAAAAAAACGTAAGATTATTTTTTCTTATACTGTTGTAAATTATGTAAATTTTAAATGTATAAATGTTATAAAATCTATTTTTGATTATTGTGGAATGAGCTATGCCTGGAATAACCAATGTTTTCACGGAACAAAGCAACTATTAATGGCACAAATGCATAAAAATATATGTGTAAATTCATACAACAATGGACATCCGATGTAAATTCAATGTCCAAATGTCTTAATTATAGAATGTTTAAGGACTCGTTTGGATTAGAAAAATATCTGGACTTCTTACGTAAACGTAAAGATCCCGGACGTTTAACGCTCACGTTATATAGGCTAAACACATAGGAAATTTAATTGGATCCATAATATATCCATACTACAAAATTCGGTCCGTTTATTATTTCAAATCAGATAAATCTTTGAGAAAACTTCTCGAAAGCACTAACTCGCCAGGCAGGCGACTTAATATGCTAATGTGTATCACCGCGTGATCTATCACTCGATTGAGGCATGTTGTAAATAAAACACAAACAAAGCAAAATCTTTTGCTTTCGGTTTACTTTCTTGTAGAAATATAAAAGGACAATTCAATAAACACTGATTACAATTCAGACATACTCTCGGATTATCAGGTAAAATGTGACAAAATCAATCATAATTTGATTGTTAGAACACAAACGAGCGACAATAAAACTATAACTTACACATAATGTAACAATTACTGTCAGTGTCGGTAATGTTTGTTGTGTATTGTCTTGACACGTGATCGTAGATCATGATCACATGGACATGCGTCAGCAAGATCTATTTGTAGGAGTTTTCTTTCACTTCATCGGTTGTTCTAAATGCATAAATTCGCTATTTTAAACAGTTCTAAATTGTTTAAAATGGTAGGTTGTGTGTTTGAGTCCATTTCACAGAAGATATAAGCCCATTTTTATAACATGCTGGGTATTTAAGTGTCCTTTCAATCTTGAATCTTTCTTGTTTACTTCAATATTTATTACCAAGCTCATCGTTGACTGTAATACTAAGACTAATCAATATGACACGTCGTAATGTTTGTTCTATGTTATGTTACATGGGCTGATTTTAAGTTTATTCGTCATGCAAGGCATGGTACAATCGATGTTAAGACTTCGCAAACATCATAGATCGTTATGCTAATGAACTTAAGCTTTCAAAACATCGTTCACTTACATTTTAGTAAACATTTTGCTGCTATTGGTTGGTTATGTTTTGTTGTTGTTGCTTAATTGGGATCCACTTATGCTAAGTCTGTTTAGAAAATCTCACATGCGTAGGGATGCGTATGTTTGTAGATATGGATTATATAGTTGAATTGGTGTTGTTGTTTGAATTGTTATGATCACTTAAAGTTATTTTCAGTTAAATCAACCTTGAAGCGGAAAATATAATGCATAGTGCCATGTTTAAATTAAGAATTGGAACGCTTTTTTCGGCGCTTCATCGATGTATGAAGGTCGGAGTTTTGGTATCTAATTTGCATAAAGCGGAAGGCTTTATGAAAAATTAGATACCAACAAATGAACTTTATACATCAATGAGGCGCCGAAAAAGAGCGTTCAATTCTTATAATTACAATTATAATTACACGTGTGTGTTAATCTTTAAATATTAAACTTAAAAGAATAAATTAAAATTGGGATTTATTTTTTGCTATTCGCGCATCAATACATTGGTGAATAATTCGTAGGCTCCGTCCTTTGCACTGAGTTGTGTACATTTCATTCATTAGACGTTATACCTTGTGCGGTATATTAAATAATAGTGATGAAATTTAATTTCGTTTTGGTTGATATTTCGTAAGAGCAAATTGAACAAGGTGTTGTTTATCCTTAATATGTATCTAAAGAGGGAAATATTAAATCGCGTTCCAGTTTAGATAAACGATTGAAGGCTAAACGAGTCGAAAGTTGTTTTCAGATAGTTGCAGTTTTGTAAACGACTATATACATGTTTTACTGGAACCGTACATTACATTTAGATAATTAATGTTTATTCCAATACTACATGCTTTGCACTTAGTTATGCTTTTCATCGGCGACACAAATTGAAAAAGTCAATTTTTTATGCATCTTATTTACATATAACTATGATCATGAAGAACATTTAAATTATTTTAGTCAAAGCTACTAGTAAATGAAATTTCTTATATATTTTTAATCTTGTTTTGCTTAAGCTCCTGATGAAATTCTATGCCACGAACGACATAATTAGACTCTAGTAACAATTCACCACAAAAACGATTCGACACATAACGATTCGCCACAGTCTAATAACGAATCGTCACATGGTTGTTATAACGATTCGCCACAAACTGGATCCATGTACTTGGTATACTTTGCCCTGTGAATGGATACATTTTGGAGACAATGAACCAGCGAATTTTGTGCAAATCATCCTTGGCTTATGCTAAATTGGCCAATGTGAGCCTACTTCGAGGAGGGTTTTGAACTTGGCAGTTAGCGAGTCATTTGCGTACTTGAAAATGGAATTTTTGCAATGTTAAATGGGATATTCAGCTCTCAGAGGTGACAATATGATGCAGCTCGCACTTTTTTTATGTGTTCGCGTGGTATGCTTGTACAAGCTGCACGGGATGAATGCATACCATGCTCGCATAGTTTTCCAACGGCGTCCTTGTTAAAAAAATGTGAGACATTTGTTCAACTGGATGTATGTTATTCGACTGAAACCTTTTGTTCCTACACCCTGCTTTGTTATAATCTGTAAAATTGTGCATTTGTATGTTTGTGTGTGTTAAACAAAATTCCTCTTTTGATAGATATAAATGTAATAATTAATATTACATATTTTTTATCCAGGAGGTATTTTTTTATGTTTGTGTTGAATTTTCTCTCTATATTCTTTCTTTACTTTCATGCATAATGCTCATCAAATAGGCAGAAATAAACATGCAGTTTGCATGTTTATACTTATTATTAATTAATTTATTTATTTGTTATTAATTCTCGTTTTGACAATGCCAAATATACTTAGAGTAAATGTAAATAAATCTGTTAAACGGTATTTATATTTTTGTATGTATGTTTTCGTGCGACAGCTCTGCATGTAAAAACAATAAAAAGTAGTATCTCATTAATATTAATATAGGCAACCAGTTTCATTGCAAAATAAAAGCCTGTCAGATGATGCATTTCATCCATTAAGAACACTGTGAAATGATGAAACCAAAGGAAATTGTAATTATTAATATAATCGTGATTATCCTTATATTAATAGCAGCGACAAGCTAGGCCCATAAAGTAACAGTAATATTGCATTTCTTTGGGTATGCCCGACCAAGTGCTACTTAATTTATTTAAAGTAACAAAGACACGTTTGTTACACAACAGTGATGTACGATGATATACATGAACACAATTATGATAATTTAAAATACAGCTAAATTTTTAGTTCGTCATTTCACACTACTAACGGGATTATTGCTTTAGCCAACTTTTATCCAGGCGGGCAATTTTTTATAGTGACTGACAGGAAAATATTTATAGGATATTTGTTGATTTTACCACATGCTTTACCTTCTTTTCCGTGGTATACGCCCACTAAAATAGTTTTATCATTCTTATGTGTAACATAACCTTTCGATCGTTTCCATTGGATATACTCATCAGTTATTTACATGCGTCATTGGATTGCAAGTACTCTTCAGTATGGCGTCATCAATATGTCTGAAGGTCTTTTCGGTTAAGAATGTAAATTAGTCATTCTGTTTGGTATTTGATGCTTTATCCACTAAAACTCTTAAGAGAATTTGCAACATTAAATATGAAGACATGTTTACAGTATTTGTATATTTTATTCGGAAATATTTTAAATCGAAACGATGATATTACTTACCCCTTTCACATTCCGACTATAATCAAGATCTTTAGGAGTTGTCTCCCTTGAAAAAGTGAATCAATAATGAGGCTGACGATGTATTGACAGTGATTGTCAATACAAGAAATTACCACTACTTCAACTTCAAAACATCTACACGACATATTTGGGTAAATATTTAGTAAAATGCCGTGTTAGAATAGATATAACAGTTTTGTTTTTAGTTTAGATGCGTAGGGGTTAATCACGTGTGCGAGTCATGAACACACACACATCTAAACGTCCGGCCGTGGGTTTGTCGACAACAATCTAAACGTACACTTATTATTTCTTAAATAAATATTTTTAATCATAACGCAGAGAGTTGTGTATATTCAAAATTCATTGGCAGTTACTCCATTTAAAAAAGCTGTTTTGTAAGTAAGGTGCAGAAAATTAAGCAAAGCTATCAGTTTTAAAATCGTTCCAATGTGCACACAGTAGACACAGATGAAATCCATATACTGTGTTATGTGTTGCTGTTTGTTATTGAATAGTCTTCTAGTAACCATAATTGTATCAAATCACATGCCATATTAAAAATAACACTCTATCACTACGTTACAAAAAACATGTCTTTTATTGCCAACATGAAGCGAGGTCTCTTTTTAACCAAATTAAAAAAAAATTGTTATTATATTGTGGTGGTCGGGCGGGTGGGTGTGAGACCTTTCAGCTCTATAACTGGAGAAATAACTGATATATTTTAACGAATCTTCATGCATATATAACTTATACCAAGATCGCGATTGGGATTGCATATGGGCGGGATTGGGTCAAGGTCACCGTTATTAAAAATAGAATAATGGTTGCCGCTTAATAACTCTAGAAATAGTTGATATATGTCAATGAAACTTAATACATATATACCTTATAGCGAGACCTTTATTGGGATTACATATTAGGTGTGTGAGATCACGGTCAAGGTCATTGTTATATAAAAGAGAAATATGGTTTCCGCTCAATAACTCAAGAACAAATAGAGATCAGAAAATAATGGGATAAATATAATACCAGATAAGTGTTGAATACAGATACGTTAATTTGCTCGGCACGAAAACATTAACCAACGCTCGTGGTTTATGTTTTCTATACCTCGCGAAATAAACTTATCTGTATTCAACACTAAACAAGTATTCTCTTTATCACCATAATCATTGCCATCATCATCATTATCATGATCATCATCATGATCATCATGATCATCATCATCATGATCATCATCATCATCATCATCATCATCATCATCATCATCATCATCATCATCATCATCATCATCATCATTTCCATCATCATTCAGTATCATCATTATCACCACCATCACCACGACAATCACCATCAGCAAATCATATTGATCCCAATAATAGTAAGCATCAGTAACAAAATGAACATCAGCATTAAAATCATGGTGTTCATTATTATCATAACATGTAGCACCATGGTCATTACTGCAACAATGACAGACAACTTCGCTGGCAGTATAAATGACATCCTTTGAATCGCCATCTTCATCATCAACAGCAGCAAAAGTGTCATTATTATAATAGTATGGTCAACATCATTCGTATACTGGCATCGGTTTCATAAACGTCATCTTGGTCTCAAAATAAAACTGTCAATTAATACAGTCGTATTAATTTGAATTTATAGTGAATTGTATTTCCATTACTTTCCTATTTGTCGGTATCGTTATTAACAATCAAATTGGGCAATCATTACACTGATTTGGTGTACATCGCAGCGTTTCGTTGCACTTACATTATGTATAACAAGCTTATAACAACCAGGATCTTGTTTACTGACATATCTGGTTGTCAATCTGGCATTCTTGCACATTTGTCGCGTCGACAAGGGAATGCCTCTGGGTGAAATTAAACTCGCAATGAACAAAAATGTTTTGAAAATTGTGCCAAATCAGATAGAACAGATACGGTTCCGAACTCGGGTCAATACATTTAATTGTATTAACCGTACGTACCATTGTTCGTGAAATGCAATTTTTCAATACTGAGATAAAAAATTAACACTCAAAATGTGTTTGATGCAGTAACCAAGTTGAAAGCAGAAGTGTATTGATAACGGTGTTATAAACTTCTGACAAAGGGTGCATGATTACGTGATAATACACTTGCTTCAAAACCTTTCGAAATTTGCTTCCGCTATGATCATGATCATAATGTTTATCACCATCCTCGGGCTCGTTGTCCTCATC
This sequence comes from Congeria kusceri, assembly GCA_027627225.1. Lineage (NCBI taxonomy): Eukaryota > Metazoa > Mollusca > Bivalvia > Myida > Dreissenidae > Congeria > Congeria kusceri. The sequence goes on along the minus strand of CM051026.1, from coordinate 26,234,877 downwards.
GTCGTCGTCTTCTTCGACATCATCGTCATCATCATCATCATCATCATCATCATCATCATCATCATCATCGTCATCATCATCATCATCATCATCATAATCATCATCATTATCATCGTCGTCATCATCACCATCATCATCATCATCCTCATCACCATCACCATCATTATCATCGCCATCATCACAATCAACGTCATCATCATCATCATCATCATCATCATCATCATCATCATCATCATCATCATCGTAGCATCACCATCATTATCATTATCATTATCATCATCATCATCATCATCATTAGCATCATCGTCGTTCTTCATGATCATTTCTGCTATTATATAATAATCATCACCTCCTTCACCATCCTTATAATACTAGTAATAATGATAAATATAATAATAATTAATACCAGTATCATCAATATCCTCTCCACAATAATAAATATTATAGGCATGACGTTCATCAATTACATTACCACGGCCACTCTTACATCATCATTAACACCACAATGACATCAGCACCATTGTCATTAATTGTGATTTATATTGTAATAACCAGCATATTTTTCTTTAATATAATTGGAAATACCATTGTTACTTTAAATGTAATTAAGTCTCTTTCTAGCACCATTATCAATACTACTGTTACTGGCATGAATAATGTATAGTGAAAAATATAGTACTCACGTTCAAGCCAGGTCCCTTAGTTGTCGCTGTCAAAGTAAGCAACGTGTCTTCCGTGTTGTACCTTCACCTCAGATGAGCGTCTGTTTGCCATCAAGTCATGACATAACAACTAGTAGTGCAAATATAGAGAGGTTTAGACCACCCGACCGGTCTCCGATCATAAACAGAGGGTTTCGCATACTAAAATGTTCGTTAGGCTCTGTAGATTGCGAAATGAAAAATCGTTTGGTCCGAAAGTGCTGGGGGCCTGAGAAATTCAAGATGGCGTCCAAGATGGCCGCCAAAAAAGGAAAGTCACTGATATGGCTATATATATAAGCAAACATCATAGGTTTGTATTTTTCTTTCCTTTTTTGTGATATAAATAATACACTTATACATCAGACTTATCATTTAATTGCATTTTTGTTTGCAAAAAATATATTAGTTATACTTTTGAGACATTTTTTCGCTCATTTCTTACTAAAATGAAGGGGTAGGGGCGGTATTTATATTAATATCTATAATACCTTTCACCAAAATTAAAGTATTTCTTCTTAAAATGTTACTTAAGACACTTGGGATTAAAAACAATAACACTTGTCTATACAACTATGGTAAAGTTATAAGACATATCTCTATTTTAACGAGTTGGGTTAATCTGAAATTCATAAATTGAGCTATGGTAAGTTTCTTAGAAATGCCTAAAACATGTGGCTTTATTCTTTTTTATCAGTATCAACATTTTCATACACAAACCCAATTCAACTTGCACAATCGTCAGCAATTATTCAAATAAAATATTTTTATCATTTCAATAGCTTGAAAGCTGTAATCTAACCTATAACTGTTTTTGCCCAGTTACTCCACTTTGAAATAAATATGCCATCACTTTTCTGTCTGCAGGTTTTGAAAGTCAAGTGTTTTTACAGTCTGTACACATATGTTTATCGATGTTTAGACACAGAGCTACTATTTTGGTATGTATCATTCAATATACATTGTATTGTATTCATTTACCTTTGTTTTATTATTGACACGAAAACACAAATGAGAGTATTGAAGTAAGTGCAGTGCAAATGCCATTTATGGTTGATGAGACATTGAACATGAGGACAAACGAAAGGTAGATGAATGTCTTTAAACACATATGTCTTTAAACACAAAATGTATATTTAGTTTAGAGAAAAGAGAAACAAAATAATAACTCTATTGATCAAGTTCCTGATCGATTTTATTAGAAACTTGAGTAATAGTCGGATAGGTACTAGTTACCGGATACAATAATATGTCACTTAAAATAATCGTTATTCTGTAAAGTGGCTGTTATAAGGAAGCTGTTGATCGTTTTTAATACACTATATGGTCAGTATACATATATTCCAAATGTTTACTTTCAGAACTGTTGACTGGTGCAATCGTAGTGGTTGACGTCACGATGGAAAACCAGGAGAATATCGGTGCGACACCTTTGAAGACAAGATCATCAAGGGGCAACTTTGACTGGAACACACAGTGTTTCATTTGTGGTGATAACTGTAATTCCAATCGTGATAATACATCCAGAGGTTATAGCAGAAGCTGGTCTTTAGTTGAAACTGTCGATTCAGCGGACCCGGCTAACTCTATATATCGTAAAGTGTTGGCCATTGCATTGCAAACAAATGACACAACTATTATCAATAGATTGACCACTGTAGCAAACGGAGATCTGGTAGCGGTAAATGCACGGTATCACAGGAAAAAGGGTTGCCTTACAAAGTACTATAAACAAATTGCTTATGCCTATGCTGGTTACACACCACCAAAAGTTATGTCTCATCTTCCAACCCTGAATAAGAACTTATATTTGAGTTTAGCAGAGAAGCTAAAAAATGAGTTTGAGCATAAAATCATGGTCGAAAACAAGGTTTATTTTTTGTCCACTTTAAGAGACCGGTTCATTCAATTAGCCAATGATGAAGGTTGTACAAGTGCACAATCTTACAAGAGTAATTCTTTGAAGAAACTCCTCACATCAATATGGCCCGAGATATCTTTCGTTCACCATAATGGTAAATCTGATCTTGTTTGTTCTTCACATAAGACCATCAGTGAAGCCATACAAGAAGCAAAGCAATTTGAACAAGAAATTCAAGACGACAATGACTGTTCTTATGAATTACTCCCTGAAACAGGACCTGATACGGATGAGTCAATAGTACACAAAGCAGTTGGCGTACTGCGTCGAAGAATTATAGACAGTAGCTCAAGACTTGACAATGAATATTATTCTCCAGAAGAAATGACCCTATCTGCACAGAAGGAATTTGTTGATCCTTTGCTTTATAAAGCAGTATGTTGGTTGTCGGATAGAAAATGTTATAAGGAAGCATCTGAAAACTCAAACAGAAAATGCTTGGCAATAGCGTGTGACATTTCAACTCTAGTGACCTCAAATCCATCACCAAAGCATCTTGGTCTCGGTGTTCATCTCTGTAATGAATTTAATAGCCGTCACCTGATAGAAGATATGTATGCTCTCGGCTATTCAATTTCCTATCCAGATCTTCGGTTGTTCCTAACATCAGCTGCGCAGCAAGCCATTAAAACACAGAGGGTGACTGCATCTGGAGGCATTGTACCCGACAACATTCTTCCGAAGGATCAAGGTGGGAAGCTTGTAGTCGCCGTCGCTGATAACTGGGACCACAAAGAGAGAACAGTCGATGGCAAGAGGACAACACATGCAATGACAAGCATACTTGTAACAAGCACTTCTGCAAAAGAGACATCGATTCCACGCTTACCGAAAGCCATGAACAGAACGTTTGACATCAAGCAGTTACCAGGCGGTGGTCTTTGCAGTATCGTTCCATACAGAAAACCCAGCCATAGGCCAACACCAGTTTTTGAACGTCCTGTAACAATAGACGAAATTAAACCTGTAGAGAGCATCCCTGTCAAGCTTGCAAGATTAAAGGAACTGTTGTACTCATTTGGACGTAGCGTTACCTTTTGTGATGATGTCTCTGAAGTTCAGAACATACCAAACTGGAGCATATTTTCTGCTAAAACCGTTGACAAGCTCAAACAGAGCAGTGTCTCAACAATAGCATACAACCCTATCATTATGTCAAAGCCTACCGATTATAGTACGGTCTACACAACGCTTCTGCGAGCCAAAGAAGTGATGAACGCTCTGGGGCAGTCTCACATTCCTGTGGTATTTGATATGGGACTTCTGTCGAAGGCCCTTGAAATTGTTTGGAGTCAGGACGACAATCTGAAAGGGGTAATTCCGGTGGAAGGAGGCATGCACTTGTTAATGTCAATATTCGCTGGTATTGGGTTTCTGTACGGAGAAGCTGGTCTTCGACAGCTCCTGTCAGACTCTGGTGTATATGCTTCTGCTACTGCAGCAAATATTCTCACAGGAAAAGACTTCGACAGAGCATTGATGGCGTTCAAGTTGATCGATGAAGCATTGTATAACCGACTTCTCAGAAACTTTGAAGCATGGTGTGAGAGGAACAATAAGGATATTCATTGTGACGTAACAGAAATGCTGTCAAAGTTCCGAGGCATGAATGAAAACGAATATACAGAATCATCAATAACAAATTTCTGTGAAGTCATTTCAACGCACATGTCCCAACTGCTTGACGAATTCAGGGAGGAATTTCGAAAGATCTCTCCCACCTTCCTAGTGTGGGATGAATATCTCACAAAGGTATCAACGCCACTCAAATTACTTCTTACTTCAACAAGGTCTCCAAACTGGTCGGTGCATCAACATGCAAAGCTGCAGCTTATGCCTTTGTTGTTTGCCTCCAATAGGACTTCATATGCGAAATATATGACGGTTCAAATACTGCAAATGAATAGACTACCAAGGGAAGTTGAAGAAGCATTTTCGGAAGGCCTATACAAAGCCAAATTATCCGCCGGTATTTTCAACAGTGTTTGGTTAGATTATACCCTCGAAACAACACAAAACAAAGACCTCAAAGGATCAGGTGGAATAATTGGCCTTACCATGAGAGAAAATGCCCTTGCTCGTTGGTTCTTAGCACGTCCATTGTCATCGCGGTACTCATCCGTTTTCCATGAAAGCATTGGCGGCGTGAGAGAGGTGGAGGAAAATAAGCACCACACTGATACAAGCAGCCAACGGGAACAGTACAACAAAGCGGTTACTACATTGACCAACATCTTCGACACTAATTTTATCGACCCATTCGACGTTACGAAAGCTCCCGCCAAACTTGTGAATTTTGCTACAGGAACCCACGCTACTGATGACTTGGAGAAGTCAATGACCAACTGTTTAAGTAAAGGTCAAGATATGTTTGAATCGTTCATTAGAGAAAGATTAGTAGAGAAGATTGATGGATCTGACCCACCAGAAAAAAGTTTCTTTAGCCCAATGCCAAGGAGCAACGTCAAGACAATGTCGGATAAAAAAAACAAAAAAGCTACAGAGGAAAAAAAACGAACTCATTAATGGGTCAGTCATGTTCCAACGGTTGTTAGCGATTAACACATACAAAAAGGTTCCTTCTGAGCGTGTTTTTTCATTCGAAAACACCACCGTTCCGCTAAGTATGTTTACTGACGAAAGTAAAATGATCAAAACAAAGAAATCTGACTTTATGAAAAAGCTGGAAGAATTGTTGCCAGTCGCATCATTGATGTCAGAAGACGCTGACGTTTTGATATTTGATGGCATGGCGCTAGTACAAATATTGACAGTTAACAGTGAGCTTGCCACTTTTAGTGACATGGCATCTGGATACCTATCGTATGCGCTGGGTAAGGCTCGTGATATATCACACACAGTGAAGGCCATTCACATTGTATTTGACAAATATAATGCTGACAGTCTTAAAGCAGAAACCAGACACGAACGAGGAGACACAAACAACAACGATACACGCAATGTACATGTACACGTGCGTGGTGAACTACGAGTTCCAAAAGATTGGAAGTTGTTCTTACGTAGCGGTGCCAATAAAGAACGGCTCATAGAATACTACACTGGTTACATGATGGAACACGCTTACAATGAATTGAAAGCCAACGAAACTCTATTCATTAACGGCGGAAGAAATGCAAACTGTGTTCAAGTAACAACAGATGGTTGTTTAGATGTACCAGAACTCAACACGAACCAGGAAGAGGCCGATACTATGATGATCATGCATGCAAAGTATGAAGCAGATAGGGGTTCTACATCGTTGGTTATTCATTCTCCTGACACAGATGTACTGGTCCAGTTGCTCCACCATTACCAGAACATCGGTGCCCCATACATTTACATGTCAACTGGAAGAGTAACTGTACATACTGATTGTAGACGCTTTATACCAGTTCACAAGTTGAAAGAGAAAATGACCACGGAGCAGTGCAATATTCTCCTTGCCATATACTGTATTACTGGATGCGACACAACTAGCGGTATTTATGGAAAGGGGAAACGAAAGGTGTTCAAGATGTTGATTGATAAAGCACATCAATATCAACCGATATGTAACATGGGCGAGGAATTTGTATTGACAGAGCTACAAAGGTTAACATGTAACAACTTTGTAATCAACCTGTATGGAGGCAATAACAAACAAACTCTACACGAGTTAAGATGTACCAAGGCTAAAAGTTCTGTCCATCCAAGACTCATTCCACCAACAGAGGACAGTTTCACTCTACACCTACTAAGATGTGTGGTTCAGTTATGGACATGGAGACATGCAGCCACGCCTCAACACCATCGTCCTGCCTTGTCAGACTTTGGATATGAATGTGACGGAACTGAAGCAGGCCTTAGGCCAAAGCTGATGAGCCAGCCGGCTGCAGCACCAGAGTTGCTGAATGACCTAGTGTGCGAGTGTTCGGTTTATAATGAAACGTGTGTTTGTTCTGGAAATCATCAACCATGTACTGTGGCCTGTTGTTGCAGTGGTAACACTCAGACAGAAGATATCATGTGTACAAATATATTTACATTGACATCCGTATTCAGCAACGCAATGGAAAGCTCAGATGATGAATAATAAACATGAGCAATCTTATACATTAGGCTAGATATGGAAACAACATCATGTTTATATTAAAAGAGTGATTACCAATATGTTCGATACTGCTGGGTGCATACGTGCTTCTCAAGTATTAATTTAAATAATTTCATTATGTTCACTGTGTCAAATTGTGATGTTGAGAAATACATGATGTCATATCAATATCACACTATTGAGTTTGCATTCTATGATGTTTAAAAAATTATGTCACACAACTAGGATAGGAAAGCTTCAGTATTATGGCATCTCCAGTGATTATCTATATCGTTTATATTGTGAATGTGTTGTGGAGAATGAGTTTCCATTTTTATTTTTTATTTTTTCATCAGTATTAAAAGTATTTGTATAAATATGTATGTACATAGTTTCCATAATAAATTTATAATTTTACAAACTGTCTATGATGTATTTTCATGTCATAATGATAATTTGGTTAAAACAACAGATTTATTTGTACATAATTCATCTTCCTTTTAAGCTACAAAATATGTAAACGTATGTCTATGTCTGATAATTTACATAATGTGAAAATATTAATCATCGTATTAGTATACCTATTATCACCTTAAATCGATTTAAATAGAATTGATGTAAATTGATGGGGAAAAATACTGTTACATGTGTGTTGTAAGAGTATACTAGTAATAAAATTGTGTTTGTGTTTATATTGTGTTGCATATTTAGTTGGTTAACACTAAAAACACATATCATCATTCGGCACCATCTTGGCTGCCAGTTTGGCTGCCATATTGAAAGTATCAAAATTGTGTGCATATTTCAGAATGTTCACACCACATTAATAAATATAAATTAATAAAAAACAAGACATGTGTCCATAGGGCACAGATGCCCCCTTATTCCACTTTTGTCTCAAAACTCCACTTATGTCAAAAACAAGCCGTTTTATGGTCAAATTTGACCTTTGACCTCTAAGTGTGACCTTGACCTTTGAGTTAGGGAGACGGGTTTACACGCGACACGTCGTCTTATGATGGTTGACATTTGTGCCAAGTTATTTCAAAATCCACCCATATACGGCAAAGTTATGGCTGAGACAAGAATGCTTCGTACAGACGGACAGACGTACAAACGGACAGTGCGACTGCTATATGCCGCCTTCTTCGAAGGGGGGCATAAAAATATGTTTGGCAACGAAAACACGGAATGAGTTCTGCTGAGAACCGCAGGGTACGTCTCACTGAGGTGCATATACAATTACCCCACCCACTGTATGCTGCTTATAAAATAAATTAGAAAACATTACAACACATTATTTAAATATTATTTATGTTTATTTGTATTTATTCATTATGTTCTCACATTTAAAAATAATGAAAACTATGTTTCAGGTAATGAATTTGAACATATTTGTTAAACAACTAACACCTTCACATATTTTTGTATTTATTTTTTTATTTTTAGGGCATAATTTTATGAACAAAAAGTATAATAACTCTTAATTTATAATTTTTTTTACATTAAATCACAATTTCAATACTAATACTAACATTTATGAAAGTTATAACAGATAAAAATATCAAACAAAACAGCCACCTAATATAAGTAATTTTGCATTTTTAATTTTTTTTTAATCTTATTTTGGCGGCCATCTTGGACGCCATCTTGGATTTCTCAGGCCCCCAGCACTTTTGAACCAAAATATTTTTGTTTCACAATCTACACATCCTACCGAACGGTTTGGTATGCGAAACTCTCTGTTTATGATCGGAGACCGGTTACCCCCCTAAATATGCGAGTTATTTGAGACAGTTTGCACTACTAAACCTAGTGCGTTTGCTATATATCCGTTGGACAGTGGAATTATAATTTATGTCGAAGTGTTCAATGATATCGGGAGCATGGTCTAGTGAAAGGGCACTGATAGTTTGCTCTTCAATTTGGTTTAATTATACTGTCTTCAACTTCCAAAAATGTTTCAATGATAACACGTATTATACACGTGATATACAGTTACGGCAAAATATGTTAAAGCCTTGAAAGTATTTTCAACTGAAATTCGATCACGCAGTGTTTACCTGAATGCGTGCGTTATATCGGTTACAGTTGCTTTTTTAATAGATAATGTTGCATACTGCGTGTATTTATCGAAAGAGATCGTATTGGGGCATACTCTAAAGATATTTTATTTCTAATATGACTTCCGCTTGTTTCGTGGTCCAAAACGTATTGGGTTCTATGCATTTTAATATTATCATTCATATACAGCCACGATACTTGCACGGCATTATTATTATATAAATGTACGACATCCTAGGTTGTTTCATGCAATTATTCCGTAAACATGGATATGTTGTATATGTTAATATTATGTATCGTCTGTGTACCAGGGATTATTTATGTTTTTTGATAAAAAATACACCCTCCTTTATTTATTAATTAATAAAAGTAACAAAACATACATATACGTACACATATTGTTATGATTCTTGTATTTTATTTCATGGTTGCAATTCAGTTCGAAGCTGCTATTTCCAAAATCTTGCAGTAATGACAGTGACTTATTTGTATGAGACAACGATATATCCGTAATATGTGCATATGCATGAGCCTTTTGATATTAACTTAGACCATAAAAAACACGTTTGCTTTGATGTATTGTTAGCCATCAACACCAAACCACATTGACATATCCATATAATAAATCGTCCAAAATCCATAAGCAGCACATGAACGTTTTGCGTGCATATCTGAAGTCAGTGTGTGATAATGCAATAGCCCTACACTGCAATTACCCGTATACATGTTATTATCTTTCATTAAAAAACAACTATGTTGAAAGGTTTAAAACATATGTATACGCACAGTCATGAATTGAATCCTCATGAAACTGCACCGCTTTCTAAGAGATAAAACATACTTATTGTACGCTTGTATCAAACTTTGATATTGGATTAGATTTCGGAACGTGTTTATACATCTTTCAGGTTTAGCTTGTTTTGCTTCTTTCGTAAACCCGTGTGTTGTAGCGCTGAAATGCTAATATTAATTTAGGATACAAGAACAATGTTTTGCAAAAAATAATTGGGTGGTATGTTCCTTTGGTGATTTTATTTAGAGTCGTATTATTTTTAACCAATACATGCATTTATGTATTGGATGTCCAATGATTGTATTGTATTCCTTAAAAGTACGTGTAACAGTTAATTCGGCATGCTTTCATAACATTGGATGTATATAATATATGTGCATGTGCAAATGTTGGTGAACTGAATATTTTAACATAAAATAAAATCGACGGTATTGCAATCACATAGTTAACTCAATATATAACTCCATATTCTACTCAATACAGTATGTGCGCAACATGGCTGTGTTTTTGAATGTATATGTTTTCATAACTCTAAATCTGGTTATATTACATGTGATATGTATATGCTCCGCCAATATGCTCGATCCTACGAGCATGATGTTCGATCCTACGAGCGTGATGCTCGTTCATTGACCATGTTGCTCAATAGTACGATGCAGTACGAAGAGGGTCTTTATTGCCTACCCATATGATGCTCCAAAAACAAGCTTCACGCTCATATTGATCATAAGAGCATTATGCTCAGCCGAAAGAGAAAGATGCTCGTTTAATGAGCATCATGCTCGTTCATGTGTATGTCGTAATTACGACTTAGTATGTCCTAATTACGATTTAGTATGTCGCAATTACGAAATTGTATCTCGTAATTTCGACTTTTTATCTCGTTATTACAACTTAGAATCACGCAATTACGACTTAGCAGGTCCTAATTACGTCTTAGTATCTCGTAATTACGACTTAGTATCTCGTAATTACGAATAGACAAGTCGTTATCACGACATAATATCTCGTAATAACGACTTTTTATCTATCGTAATTACGACTAAGTATCTCGTAATTACGCTTTAATATCTTGTAATTACGACTTAGTATCTCGTAAATAAGACTTTTTATATCGTAATTACGACATAGTATTTCGTAATTACGAGATAACAAGTCGTTATTACGACTTAAGAGAGTAGTGATGACGCATAAGCCAAGAGTGATATAAGGAGGCTATTGCAGATTGAAATAATGCTAATAGTACACTGTCTGCCTGTCTGTCTGTCTGGCTGAAAAAAAACATAAGATATAATTATGATATTGATACCTTCATTTAATAAAGATTTTGTCATATTGTTATTATTGCTTTCATTATTATTATTATAATAATAATAATTATTATTATTATTTTTATTATTACTAGTAGTAGTAGTAGTAGTAGTAGTAGCAACAACAGTAGTAATAGTAGTAGTAGTAGTAGTAGCAGAAGTAGTAGTAGTAGTAATAGTAGTATTAGTGGCAGTAGTAGTAGCAGCAGCAGCAGAGCAGCAGCAACATTGGTAATTACAATAGTAGAAATAATAGTAGCAGCAGCAGCAGAGCAGCAGCGACAGTGTTAGAAACAATAGTAGAAGTATTATTATTATTATTATTAGTAGTAGTAGTAGTTGTAGTTGTAGTAGTAGTAGTAGTAGTAGTAGTAATAGTAGCAGTAGTAGTTGTAGTAGTAGTAGTAGTAGTAGTAGAAGTAGTAGTAGTAGTAGTAATACTAGTAGTATCAGGACGACGAAGAGAAGAAGCAGAAGAAGAAGAAGAAGAAGAAGAAGAAGTTTTACTACTGTTGCTAATTTTAAAGCCATTTAATGTAAGACATCCTAGACATTTTAAAATAATTTAAACCCTATTCGAACCACGATCGAGTTTGAAGGTCCATACGTCTGATGGAAGTAAGGTTTGGATACTATTTCAATCTATGAAATACTGCCTCTATTCATTTGGCTTTTATACAGTTTTATCTCGTAATTAGGAGATAAAACGTCGAAATTACGAGATAAGAAATCGTAATTACGAGATAAAAGATCGTAATTACGAGATACTAAGTCGTAATTACGACACACTAAGTCGTAATTACAAGACAAACAGTCGTTATTACGAGATAAAAATGTCGTAATTACGAGATAGAAAGTCGTAATTACGACTTACTAAGTCGTAATTAAGACATACTAAGTCGTTATTACGAGATACTAAGTCGTAATAACGATATATTTTTGTTAATATTGATTATTTTTTTATTTTTTTTATTTTTACTCCTGGCAGCAGGACGCTTCCATAATTTACCGACTTAGGCAGTGCCTAAATTTGTATTAGTATATGTAGCCATATGAAACTTACTTCAAACGCAACATGACCATCACAACTTCTCAACATCTTCCGCGTTTATAAACATCTAGTTTAAAATAATTCGACAAGCCTTCCGTTCAGTATGATGTTTGCCATGGTTTTTGCCGTCAAAGGTATGTTCCTCTTGAATGAATTGAATCAGATTAGACTATTGAGACCAAATCAGTATATCAATACTAATAAAAATATCTTCGTTTAAGGCATTTAATAGCATATACTGCAACATTGAAAGTTCCGATATTTAGACGTGTTCATTACTTCAGAAACAATTATTGTTAAGGGTGACAAGTAACGTTAAGAGAGAGCATCGTGTACATAGTTGGGAGCTAAATTTAGTCAGATATTAGAAAGTTATCTACCTTTGTACTCTCTAGTGTGTAGACAGACGAATAGACTCTGAAATGTGATACTGTTTATGGATATTAAGAACAACGTAACCGCTTTTGTTTAACTAACATTTATCGGGTCCGTCAATACTATACCAATCTCAGTAAGAAAGAGTCCCTACTGTTTGCAAATTAACAACCGTAGATAACATTAGTGTATTCTTTAAATTAACAAACATTACAGTAAGTTTTGCATCACACGATTGCAGGTGGAGAAACATCTTAGTATATCGTTATAACGATGAGCCCTTCGCGTAAGACATGTAAACTGTTCATAAAAATGACAAATTAGATCAAGACAATTAGGTGAAGGATAAATACCCGGTTTTCAATAAAGAACCAATTATGGCATAAATGCGGATAAATATTCTATATTTATTATCTCACTACTGGGTTGTTGAGTTTTCAATTACCCTGATTACCTGTCTTTTACCTGCTTACCTGTCTTATATCAAAAACAGGTCATTCTAAATTTAGCCTCAATATTGCGTGTCACCTTGTTCTGTTTAGAGGTGTATTGGAATACTATTTTTTTAACCGCATGAGTGTTATTCATCGGCGAACAAACATCGATTTGTAGTTCAATTGCACAGTTGAATTTATTAAATCGCGCCATAGTTCAATGTTTAAATATATGTTCGATTATCACAGTATAGACAGCCCAAGTCTTATCGTCGAGTCTGTTTACAGGGTAAACGAGTACTCCGTGTCTTTGTAAGAAAGCTCATGGGAACTATCTCCGAGCGGGTATCGAACTCACGTACTCGCATCACTGTATCGATAGCACACAGCGACACTACTGGGATTGACGTTCTCCTGTATTGGTACATGTGGTCCACAATTAAATACATGTTCGACCGTTTTGGACTCACCTTGAGGAACAATTGCTTGTTTATACCGCATGAGCATCTCATGGTATTCACACTTCGGAGCAATACAGCTGACAGTATTGGCGACGTGTCGGCTTTGCAATGCAGTGTCAATATGTTTCCAAGTATCAGTGATATGGTATAATTTTGACTGAAGAAAACCATATTTGCTCACGTATTTAGTGGATAATACGTGATTAATATTTTTTCTTCTCGGCTGATACATCAAATCTTATAATATAAGGATGTAGTTAGTATAGTTTTAATAGTGATTATGTATACGGTAATGTGACAACTCCAGTTGTAACCTCATAAAATAACTCTTAATAGCAGCACACAAGGAACATCAAGCATAGGTCTCCATGCAATATGTGTTATTCACGAAAACATTACTGTACAATCATTCCTATATGTCTGGGTATTTTTGTACAATATGTACATTTTGCAGTGTCGTAGTTGCGTTTAATAAAATTAGAATTTAGATGTAGGTCTATCATCATTTGTAATTAAACAATAATGTTGAATCATATAATAGGTCAATGAATAATTGAGTCATTGAGTGAACTAGCTAGAGAGAGATGAAGTGAGCGCCCTTTGTAAGCACAAAAGTCATATTAATTAATGACAACGTACAAGGCTGCTGCAAAATCATCACCTGTTGTTAGATGATTAAAATCGTTAAATTCCATTCGCTCCATGCGTACAACTGTGTATTAGTGTAAAACAAATATTGCATTTGTGTATATTTTCAAACCGGATTTAAAAGCAGCTGTAAATGTGTGTGGGTGCGTGTATTTGTGTTAAAAGTGTTATGGTATTAAAATAATATCACTCCACCCATCATCTACTATGTCAAATTTTAAACGACACAGGTTTGAATTCGTTTGCATGTTTAATTACTAACTTATAACCATTTATTCGGACACTAAAGTTCATAATCCTTCTTAGACTAGAAGTCTGGGAGATACCGCTTATTACAGATCAAATTGAATTATCATTTAAAGTGCAATGCATCAACATGGACTTAATAAACGTGTGTGTCATTAGATACTAGTATTTATTTGATTATTTCACTATAATTTTCTTGCAAGATAATGATTAATTTTGTTAGTGCGTTTCAAGTTGAAGACACACTGAATTATATTGCGCCATAATAATCTAAATATTTTGGAGCGAACGTTTTGGGGTCGAATCAAGACCATCGTACAGATAGCATACAAATCTCGAATCTGGAATGAATATCGCGACAATTAGCTCTACGTGTAATAACTAACGTTAGCTTCACAGCCTTACTGTGTGTTTCCCGGGTCTTTTTGTTCAGACGTCGATGCCTTTGTCTTCCGTAGGATTTCTGAATGTTTTTAAGGCTTGACGAAGGAGCTCCTATGAGGCATTTGCTCCCTTAACGTCGCACCTTTTAATATATGAAGCGACATGATGTGTTTTTGTTTAATTCATCACAAGTCAAGGTAACCTGACAAATATAGTGTTACTGTGAAACATATTGACTGTTGAAAGACCCTGCATATCGTGAGAACGCGCATGTTGTGTAGCTGTCTCACTACAAATTGTAATATCGTGTTTCGCTTGTCAAGTGAACAATACTTATGCGAGTCAATGTATAACGTCATTGCAATATTGTAACAATCAATATTTGTGTTAAAATATTATAAACCACGTTGAAAAGTCCGAATAGGAAACATGTGCATTACCGGTTGTAATATAACCGCGCGTTGAATTGTTTTGGACCGCCTGATCACATGACTTTTCACTAGCATTTTCCCTGCCATTAAGTTTGTGTTAATTTGTAGCTATTATCAGTGTTTGCTCATACAGGAACAATATTTTGTTTCACATTATTTGCCCACAACACAACAAATATGCAAAACTACACAATAGGCCATTTATATCACAATTTGCTAGGATTCTTATTTGGTCAATTTTTTATTAACACTGTGGTGCATTTCAGCTTTCTGTTTCACATTTTCTATTTCTTATCAAATGTGCGGCGAAATCATCTTTCTCTTTCTTGGCTGAATATTACAGCTTTTCCTCAAATGTTGAACAAGTTGCGTAGTAACCGGATATAATTGAATTTCAGTTGCGCATCGTTTTTTCTCTTAGTTGCACTGTTATATGTCAACATACATGACGTAATCCAGATAAATTCCATATCTATATACATCCGATTTTTGTAAAGACAAAGTGATTTATAACAATCGCGCTTGTTGGTCCCTTGGTACTTCCGTGCTTACGTCCGTCCGTCCGATGTGTCGCGTTAACGACCAATGCTTGTTTGTTAAAAGTCAATGTCACAAATCAAGCTTAAATATCACATGTTTGCATTTCGTTTCAGACGAAATATATTTGTTTCACATCATATGATTTATCGACCAATACTATTCAACACAAATCAATCAACGCAGAGCCACTAAAATCTGTATTGGAATACGAAACCATACGCATGTCAGTGTGTTAACATGTGTATGCTTAGTCGTCTAATATAATGTAGCAATATTGGGTAATATTGACGAAATCCACTTTGCTATTGCAATTAACCAATTGGACGCATGATTATGGACACGCGCCTTCAATCTGACGCTCATTTAGATAATGACTCAAGGATAGTATAAAAGAGCGCGGCGTGTTCAAAACAAGAAATGTCTTTAAAACAGACAATCGGCGTTGAAATTACTATTGAGATGTCATTTAAAAAGAACCTAAACGAAACAGAGGGTCAGGATGATCGGCCATGTTACTTCTCAGACCCCAGATGTTTTGGTTTCCACCTATATGAGAAAACTTGTTTGACCCCAGACTTTTCCGGCACCGTAAGAAATCTTCTCGGACCCCAAAGTTAATTTGAGATAAATTCAATTCTTATTGATCATTGTATCGTGAATAATCCGATCATAGAGCTTCATGTTTTCACCAGTGATATTTGAATAGCCAACATAATTTACGTTAACATAATTGCTTTATGAATTTGTTAGGCAAATTTAACAAATTAACATTGTAAGAAAATAATTGCGGGAATTAATGCAAATTATGATGCATTAGACGAGTCTATACAATTATTTAAAGTAATATATACCATACATTCATCTTAGAAGTTACCTAATATAAACACGATTGAAAGTCAAATAACCATTTATACTCTGTATCCCAAAAAAAAGCAATATGCAGGGAACATTCAGCGCATTTGAATGTTTCATACTTTATTTTTGATAACACAAATTTACATGAAATTTCATTAGACTATGACGATTTAAAATTATAATTGGTATGGATATGATGTATCAAGGCTTCCTGTGTATAATCAGTATTGCAATTGTGTATTCATGCTACGCAAATAACGATTCGACTTATTCCGAATCTTCTTTCATAACATGTATCCATATAAAAATGTAGCATCTTTTTACAGATTGAATGACATCTACTGGAGAAGTTGATATAATGGTGCTATTATAAAAAAATCTTAATAGATCTTAGCCACAATTGAAATTCAAACTTAAAGTAAGTTTATAAATATCAATTCCCCATTTCTGGAAATATTTAGGTTTATGGTTCTCTGAACGCTAATTGATGCATGCAATAGTATAATAACACAGCCATGCAAAGGTTACTAAGCGCGCTATTGTTAGAATGACACTCGTGCTTCTTAAATGTGTTGGACTGGCTAGAATGAATGGGTTACATGGAACGACAATTATGTGAATGAGATTGATGAATGGGAGCTATTTATTGAGCGTACCGCTTATATAATTGTAGGCTAAACAAAATAGTCATTTCGTTACGCGAATGAATATTGGATTCGGTTTATGGCATACAATGAGAACATACATTCATAAATACTGGTAGACTCATATCTAGAGTGTATGTCGAGGATATATTTATACCTTTATTTAAACCGCTTTTGTTCACAATTATGTAAATTTAAATGCCCATAAGTATTTTGCAATTTTGGTACAAATTAAACGATTGTTGTAAGTTTGCATTCCATACAATTTTCCCATTACAATAGTGGTATTAAATTTTACCCCTGCATATTTTTTTAAAACATGTTAATGATTATGAAGTATAATATCTAGTGTAAAGAGAGAGCACTGCGAACAAAAATAGGATGGTAAAATTCGTCTATCGAACTCAACAACGTTGTCTCCCTTTATTATTAACGTTACCAAGGTGACATGTATATGTTCCATAACTCTGAATTCTAGTGTTTTTGATTAAAATAGAAAAACAACCTAACCGTTTTTTTTATAGCTAAATTGCAACAAAGTAATAATAATACGACACTCGCAGTGAACACCAGTCTCCTTCATTTACCATTGTATAACACATGTCGCATTTGTTCACAACATTGTTTAAACAAATCTATACAATGCAATCGCTTTTATTATATAAACAAACGTGATTCAAAACAAACATTTAACAGACAGTGACAGCATGCCCAGTAAAGCTTTTGCATATTGTCCTTTATTGTATAGGCAATTGCTCACTTGCCTAAAACATGACTATCGGATGTTAATAAGGGTTTCTCTCCTTGTGATGTCTCTGGAATTCCATTATTCCGATATTTTCAAATGAATTCACGCTTCAATTAAATAAATAAAAGGATTTTATTCTCATACACTATTTTCATGATATTGTTTCTGGCATCTGTTGAAGTAACTTTAGTATTCAAAAAAAAAACAAAAAAAAACAACAACAACAACTATAAATAGATGTAAAACATTTAGCACATAGTCAAAGTAGAATGTTAACACCATGTTTAAATCAGCAATATCCGGTGTATTTACCATACCGTACAGTTAAACCTTGAGCAGTTACGGCAAAATATGTTAAAGCCTTGAACGTATTTTCAATTGAAATTTGATCACGCAGTTTACCTGACTGCGTGGGTTCGGTTACTGGTGCTTTTATTTTTTAATAGACAATGTTACATACGTCATGTATTTATCGATAGAGTTCTTACTTGTATTATTAAAGATATAAAGCCGCAACACTTGTACAGCATTATGATTATAGTATCATACTTGGAAATGCATCAACGTATTTTACTGGTAATTCGGAAATAAAACACACCATTTATCGTTTGTCAAGTTTATGATGCTTCTTCGAGGCTGGTGCTCTTATACAGTTTTACGAGTGTGGGTGGTGAAAACGGTTTACTACATAATCATGACAAATAACAAAACAATCATCATTGTTATACTTCAAAATATAAGACAAATACACATGTCTTATCATAATGATGGATCTTAAGAAAAAAGTTACTAAAATTATCATCATGAATCAAGCATTATTACTGAATGATGATTCAATATAATTCATATCAACTACTATTGTACTCAATAATAATCTGTTATCTGGCTCAAAGACATCATTTATGTCTTGACTTCTTGTTCAATTAAGCGATGTATGACCATATTTTTCGCAAACAATATGATCTCGTTCTTCACAGGTGTGAACATTTAGATCTTATTCTTCAAATTTCACAGTCTTATTTTTCACATTTTCTGTGAAGTTTGTGATCGCATCCGGTTTTGGATAAGCAATGCAATCCTAATCATCTGTGATTCTCACGAATACCCCGTTATTGGCCAATTACATTATTCTCACTCAAAAGTGTGATAAATGAGATCATATTGTTTACTTTTGTGTGAAAAATATGATTTGTAAAAATATGATCCAACAAAGCGCACATGTTTCGTAAACGGACACTGAAGTAGTTTCCGCTAGCTGTAATGCGTCGATATTGTATTCAGCACTGTAATGCAATCATGTGTGTTTCCTTTGTGAAGCTTATTATGACTGTAACCATTGGTTCCCTACTGGCACGAGACATAAAGTCTGCAACATATATTAGCATGTACATTTCATTATAATTTCAAATAATCAAAGCAAATGGAATATAAATGCAACGGTTGACTTTATGTCATCGATCACTGATTTCCAATATTAATACACTCTTTCGAAATTAATTGACAGACGAAGTCATTGAAAGTCAGCATACATACAGTTTGAAATCAGTCAAGCGACTTTCGATCAGTTACAACTTTGGCACGTTCGCGGTTTAAAAAACATTGTATTTTGTTATGTTATGTTTGTTTTCACGTTGACACATGCATTCAATGTGTGATATGTGTTGATGAATATTATGAGGACGTTGAAAATGAGGAGGAGTGGGAGGAATAGGAGGGATAGGAGAAGCAGTAGGTTGGTGATGATGATGACGATGACGTTGGCGATGAGAATAATGATGAAGATGATAAGGAGGAAAAGGAGAAAATAGTATATGAAGATGATGATAACGAGGATTCCGATTATTATATTGATGATGATGATGATGATCATGATGGTTTGATGCTGATGAGGAGGAGGAGTAGGAAGAGAAGGAGGAGGAGGTGGATTATAAGGATGATGATAATGAGAAGGATGATGAGGAGGAGGAGGATGATGATGAGGAAGATGAGGATGAGGATGATTGTTATGACGGTTATGATTATGATGATGAAGAATATGATGGTGAATATGATGATGAATATGATAATAAATATGATAATTAATATGATGATGATGATGTTGATGATGTTGATGATGATGTTGTTGATGATGATGATGATGATGATGTCGATGACGATGGTGATGATCATGATGTTGATGATGATGATGATGATAATGATGCTGATGCTGCTGATGATGATGATCATGATCATGGTCATGATGATGATGATGATGATGCTAATGATGATCATGGTGATCATGATGATCATGGTGATGATCATTCAAATGATGATGATGATGATGATGATGATGATGATGACGATGACGATGATGATTATGAGGGTGGTGATGATGATGATGATGATGATGATGATGATGATGATGATGATGATGATGAAAAAGAAGAAGAAGAAGAAGAAGAAGAAGAATATGATGATGATGGTGATGCATGCATTCCCAGCTCTTCCACAGATTTTCTCACCCGTTGGTACAACGCCAGGAGTGTGTATTGTATAACTCAACCCATCTGTCAATGTAGCTTTTCAGTCTCACCGCATACTGGGAAGTTGTTTCACTAGGAAGAGGTTTTAAACCTATACATTTCAGACGGAAGCCCCCTTCAGTCACTTGAAAACGCTTCAACTATGTTACCTTTACCCTTTTATAATCCAAGGCATCTTCAGTAGTTATTCGAATATATACCGCCAAACAGTTCCTTTCAAATGAGCGCTAAATGTAGTCGCCCACGACGACTCTTCCCACCCTTCCGCTATGGCAAAGCGCTAAAAGCGTTGCAAAAAAGAAATCAATATCACCCTAACCTTTGTGAAACTATTGTAATTTAGGTAATATTGCAGTGATCTTATGACTACTGCTATTACCTTGATGTGTTGGACTTCACGGGTGTGCGGCCTGCTTAATATTCTCCATTTCAACTGCATGCTCCATCTCATACTTACGCATATCACGTCCCTTGTGTCTCTCATATCGCTCTAATATGGAGGCCTTTTATTTTTAAATACTCTAACAATTTATCATCTCCAAGCCCTAGAAACTTACCTGCTTCGATGATCGACTTTAGATCAATATCCATCACACAGTTCGCTATGAAATACTGACTATTCAAACACTTTCTATATAAAGTTTATGTACTCAGAAATATTCAAAAATACAGCTAATAATTTTACCTACCGTAACTTTCTGTGTCGTATTATATCAGACTTATGACAGACCTATTACATAAACTTAATCCCAAAAATGGTGAAACTAATACACGCTCATACAAAAATCTCAAATAATTGTTAAGTATCCCTTTAAGCAGTTTAAATCTCTAAAATATCAGCAATAATTTATTCCAGCCCACTGCGGTCCGCTAGTCTATAATGAACATTAACATGGCACGCTTTTTAGCGCACCTGTGTATTGTTCAGTCACAGAGATATTTATCTTATTGATAAAGCGGACAATTAGCACACGTCTAGACAGCAGCACGAGCTTGATTGATGATCTAAATTAATAGTATGGTTTATGAGCTGTTATCACTTTACAATTTAAACCCAACAAAATATTCACTCGGTGACACATACTGCTCACAATAACAAACAGCAAGGTTTAACGAGTTATAATAGGAACTCCTTTTGCTTTGAAAGTTTATCACAACGTTTACAGATAAAGGGCAACCAAATCAAAATTTATTGTCTGGACCTTCCGGGATCACCATATAATTGTCTAGAAGTAAAAATTTCGATTTGAGTCCCCGTCTGTGAAAATGTTGTAGTAATAGAAAACATAAATGTTAAAGATGTTTCTAAAAGATATGTCAACAAGGATTACACATAAGTACGTGCATTACATATAATAAGACTACATGCATGCTTTAACTTTATAACATTAGTATAACACTTCGTGAAATGTCACTCTGTTAGTCCGACCGGAGTTTTGCTATTTTTACACTTTATTTATTATCTCAATTGATTCTCATGTTATGTGATTTGAAGATATCTATGCACCATTAAGTCACATTGTTTTTCTAACAGCATTTATATTTCATATATTAGTCACTTGTCTTGCGGTTATATGTTGCGACCATCCAGCCCATACGACATACCAGTAAAGACCTTTGACATTCGACTTTCTAACTTCGATCTTCAACTTTGGACCTCAGGACCCTTCAATTGACGATCACCATCTATATAAAACATTATTTAGGTCTCTGAGAATAATTAAATATGAGCTGAACCGATATAATAGTATTGGCCGCGGCCGATTTTTCGATAATCGAAGAGAATCCGATCGCGCGACGTCACCGACAACGAATGGCGTATTCAGTCAAAATCAAACGGTTAAATCCGAAAACGCAAATACAGAATATTAACGGAAGTTTGTAGTTAAATTGATTAAATATATAGATGATCTATATAGCCTATGCATCTTTGAGTTTGAGAAAAAGAATCACTGAACAAACTTGAACAGATCGGAAACTTTTACTGTACCTCAATTTTAATCCATTGCTTCCAACAATAAAACTCCAACAATAATGTAAGCACCTAATTTCCGTTTTCTTGCATCCATAAGCCTTAATTTTTAACAATCATGATATTAATTGAATGTGACCCATTCTGACCAGAAACACGATTTACGAAATCGCAATGACTGGTCAGAACGTTTGATTTCATTCCGATTCAAAGTCTCAAAATGAATTATTAATCCAACTGACACATTCATCATTCAGAATTCGTCCATGCACGATTTATTAAAATAAATGTATTTTACTAAAAAATAAAAGCAAACACGACATAATCGTTGTAAAAAAAAAAAAAGGAGCGTTTTTGTTTATCCGTTTATAAATTACGTCATTCGTTAGAATTGCGACACGTATTGCGTAAGTAGTTGAATAATAGTACGGGAAATTTGTTTAGTGTTTTTCTTAACATTTTGTGTAATAACGAAAGTAACATGATTCTTTTCTTGTGACAGGATACTATGTATTATAAACGATATTATACGGCAGAGCTGGGCCGGGCGTCTATAATCGGCCCAAGCCGTACTACCGTATTATTGTCTAAATATCCGTGTCTAATTCCTAACAAATGACATCAATAAAGTAATTAAACATGCACATTATAAACGACAAGCATAAAGGTCAGTAATCAAATGTTCAGGTTACCACGTATACAGATACGTAGCCAAAATAAGTAATAATGTATTCAACAATAGTGGTGATTTACATTTACCCCAACCCTTCTTTCAGTTTTAATCCTACAAAGATGTCCCCTTAGGATATCACAACCGCATAGCAGTTATTATAGTCCCCTTGGTATTTAACATAAGCTACGACCTGCTTCGGGTTTTCGATATATACGTCCTGGTTCACCAACATAACTCTGCCCTGAACACCACTATCAACAATGCCGCGGTGCGCTGTCAACACCCATTAAAGATCCCAGACCATCCAAAGTTCACCCGGTAATTTAGGGGTTAACAGTTAGTGAAATATTAGACTGGCTACGAGAAGAAATATTTGAATACAGAGAACTTGACAATTCCTCCAAACGGCCAAAGTATACTGCAAAATACTATTGTGCGATTGTTTACTTCACTGTTTGACACATTGTGCATGGAGCGATAACTTAATGCGGGTGTATGTTTGTAGGTTATGACCTTCTATAACCGGACTGTAAATATGGTTTGGCTTATGGCTTATTGGCTTATGTTATATATGCTGCGCATGCTCAGCACTACACCCCACTCTCCAACGCTTATTTGTAGTTGAAGAGTATTAAGTTAATAAATGCTCGTATAGTGTCAAGCATGTGTTGTGGTGTCGTTACATTAGTATATCAATAGTGACGTTGAATAAACTCATTATATGTATAGATTACAGATCGTAAATAATAATAACACAAAGTGTGTTACACCCAAAAATCTGAAACAAATAGGTTCACGTTTAATACCAAGTGATAAACTGTTGTCTTTTTTGTGTAATATTAGGTGTCTTTTTTATCTTCATCTGTATTTTTCCATGGATTTCATTCGTTGCTTGAAACGGATACATTTGTGACTAGTTGACTGGTATACCTAGACCGATCCATATGTCACTTATCCTTTGTGAATAGAGCAACAAACCATTCATGATGATTGTATTGAACCATGTATCGAAGTTAACTGTTGAGCCGCTCAAATATAGTCCAGGCTATGTTTGTGTAGACGTAAACATGCTATTGTTTTTTTCAATACAAAGTTAGGATTACTAAGATGACACAGTTTTACATCTGTAATACGACCCACTTATTTTGCTTCTACAGTCGTTTGCATCACCACAATGTTTAATGCTGAAATATGTCACTTATTTATTCTAAGACATCGATATATGTATAACGATTCACCGTTTGAATGAATGATATATAACCGCACATATTGAAATGGCGAATATGATAGCTTATCTAATGACACTTGTGATTGTATTGTTGTGAGATTGATAGTGTTGATTGTTGTGAGGTTGATAGTTTTGATTGTTGTGAGATTGTTAGTGTTGATTGTTGCAAAATTGTCAGTGGTGATGCTTGTTATGTGCAACGTTTTGTCAGCTGCTCATGGCTACGATGACGGTATGTACGGGCTCTATTGGAAATTGGAATAACATATGGCTTATTCAGGTAACAATCCATCAGCTTTAGGCCCGTATAATGCTTGGAGATACATATATCGGTTGTTTTGGCGTATATGGTTTAATTGATATGGTCGTTTCAATTGCTGTTATCACGCGACGTTATCTTCCACTTAACTATTATCGATGACTTAATCAAAGCGCTGAAAGGCATTGGACGACTGTCGTAAAAAATGGGTAAGAAAGCTGAGCGAACACGTATTGTTTTTCATAGCAAACTATAAACCATAGATCTACGCTTGAAGCAGGTTTGCTACTTAGGCGACGAGTTATTACGAATTTACTTATTAGAGAATTTCCAAAGACGAATGTATTGTTTTGCGTAATATTTATCACATGCATAATTAAACAAAGAAAGCAAGAAATAATCTTCGCATTATCGTTGTTTATTGGCCGATAAACAACTATTGGCCGTTCTGGAGCGTGGTTATGAAACATATCTGCTAACCACCGCGTGGTTTAATTCCTACGCGTCATAACTCCAAATCGTTATTTGTCGACAGATAGACAACGATAAATCGAAATTTATTTCTTAAAGTTATTATTTAAACAAGTAATACTTAATGGTTTTAGAGATAACTGCGGTATCAGCATCTCCCTAACAGTTTATTCAAATATCAAACTCCAGGCTGAGCATTACACTAGTGCTATTAATGTGTTTGTTCTACAAAACTACAAAAACACAAAATAATTAAAAAGGAACGTACTGCTCATTGAAACACTAGCACATAATATAATAGCGTTAACAAAATTTTCTTTATTTGTAAAACAAGAAAAATGATGTCAACCTACGTGTAAAATGTGTATGCTGCATCGCTTAATAAGTTGGTGTAGTGGGTAATGTAAGCAAAACAAAACAGCCCAAATTGGAGATCACGTGTAATACAAGCTATGTTTATATTGTGTAAGGTTAATAATGTAAACAGCCATGTGTACACAACCAACAAGGTAATTCATTTTCAATTTCAACAATGTCATGCACAAAATCAAGAAATTATAAATGCTCATAAAAGTTATACATAAGTATTATAATGTTTATTTAACACGGTGAAAAATTTCTAAATACAATGATAATTACAATTTTAGTGTTGTTAATTCAAAGCGTACACAGTGAGTGCGTACTATCATCCATATCAATTATTTTCTAAATGTTCAGATGAAAGTGACAATATAATTTGAAAACAGACATATAATAAGACAAAGGAAATATCAGCAAATAAGAATGTCGACTTTTGCATCGTGTATTAGTGCTGTGTAAACTAAAAATGACTCTCAAGTAAACGTTTAAACATGCATTGGTGTTTCATGCTGTACAGCCGAAAACTAGTTTGTGAATAAAATGTAGCCAAGTGTGCGCTTTACAACAATGGATTTTATAAACTGTTCTACCATTTTAAATAAGTGAAGTGGTAATTAACTGTATCGGGCTATATTCATTTATGTAAGTACATCGGCTGTAAAATCGTACATACACTTTTTATATATCAGTATGACGTTTGGATATAGAAGTATATATGGCGGTAGAATAAAATCAGACAAACAAAAAACATTGCCAAAATAAATATGTAGCTTCTTCAAACTTGTGTATTTCAGTAATAACATATGATTTGTATGCACTATTGTACTAATTATCAATTAAACGTAATAACACCAAATAGTGAAACACTTAATATGATAGCATGTTTTCTTGTCGCATTTGTTTAGAGAATATAAAGTCATTCCCGAAATTGTTTTCCAAAATGTAGGGAAATATATT
This sequence comes from Congeria kusceri, assembly GCA_027627225.1. Taxonomy (NCBI): domain Eukaryota; kingdom Metazoa; phylum Mollusca; class Bivalvia; order Myida; family Dreissenidae; genus Congeria; species Congeria kusceri. The sequence continues at coordinate 26,208,760 of CM051026.1, read as the reverse complement.
ATTAAATCAAAATCACATATGTCGTGCACAGGTTAATGTATTTGAATACAAAGAGATGTTAATATCTTTATGATATTTAAAATACCATTACAAACAAAAACTACTTAAAAAATAATAATATAATTTATTATTAGTAGGTTCTTATTGTTAGTTTCGGTTGTGTACCCGTAAAGGCCACAGTTTGTAACAGATGCCAATTAAGCAGGCCCCTAAAATGTAAATTATTCTTCATAGATAAATAAGTGTAAAATACCGTTTACCCGTCGCTGTGCCATCGGGAAATAACAGGTTTTACACGGGAAAAATCAACAAAGCTACATAAGATGATATGTTGGTGTCCCAATATTTAGGAACAATAAAAAAGGAGGCACCTGTTAAATGTGTGCGAGTGTGAATGGACAAATAAAATTTTCTTCAAAAAAAAAATGGAGCATCCAATTATTAAGGTTGTCTCAATACTTGGAGTAATTACGGAAGTTACAATTTCTCTCCAAAACATGAATGTGTATATACTTACCTGTTTTTATAAAATCTCTGAGCGTTTGCCTATTTTGAGCTCACATGAGCACAATGTGCTCATTGTGAGCTCACATGATCGCATTTTGTCCGTCGTGCGTCATCCTTCGTGCTTCCGGCGTCAACATTTTCATTCGAACAACATATCCTCCTAAACCGCTTGGCAGATTTTCACGAAATTTCACAGAAATGATTATTGTGTGATCATATTTCAAAAGCCCGGATAATATTTAATATTTGGCATGTAACAGGGTATATTGGACTTCTACAAAGATTGAGCAAATTATGCTCCTGGGATCAAAACTGGCTACACCCAGGCGCCTTATAGTTTATATATACTTAAATTGCAAAATAGCTTGACAAATTGTCCTCTGCAACTGCAAAGCACAGATCTTCATACTCAGGTGAACGCAGTAAGGTCATCTGACCCTTTTGTTACATGTTTATCAAAAGGTTCCCTAAGAAAAAACCTAACGAACATAATGCATATCGTGATAGAGGAGCATGTTGCAGATAACACACTATACCTCGTTTTAGTTCCTGACTTACCGAAGTGTGAACATAATTGTTAAAGGAAAGACACATTTTTGTAGAGATACGGCTGTTTTATTGTTAGTGAATTACTTAATGTGCACTCTAATTTAATCAATCATTTAAACTTTGCTTGTAAAAAACAGCAACATCGGATAAATTGTCGAATTCCCATTTATTTTGATATTGAGTGTCAACAGTAACACGATTATAAAATAGTAGAGGGGACCAAAACTAAACTTTTGACGCGATAAATTATCATATACTTATGTACAATACGTACAATTAGTAATGATCTATTAAATAAATTGTAATATTATTAATAATGAAGTGCACATGTCGTTGATGTGCAGTATCAAAAACTAATTTAAATTGAATTAATAACATAAGAACGTGCCGCATTATAGCATCATACAGCATGAATTCCGAGTTTTCTAAAGAAATCGTATGTGCAATAGATGCACTATATTAATTTTACCATAACTCATTTGTATGCTGTTTGGTTAGAAGTATTTGGATGAGTGGTACATATGTGATGAAGGAATTAAACATGAAATGAAACGAATACATTTCAAGTAAGTTTTGAAAAGTCATGTACAAAGGCATATTAATAAATAATAATGTAAGTGTATCATATTAATGCGTCTGTCGATATAAAGGGAGAATTACTATGTAATATTAAAATAATTTAAGTGCGCTTGGTACTGGAAAATCGCTTAGATCGGCTAAGCTTGTAACGGGAAAGTGTGAGTACATTAAAAAACTGCCGTTATATGACTGAAATACATGTATGACATTTTTTAACTGATAAGCCAGAACCGTCGTATTTTCATTAACAAATTTCACTATCTAATTAATGCACAAAATGCACAGTATAAAAGCATAAACAACGACAGAACCCAATTTAATTGTTTTATTAGTTAAAACGTTTTTTAAAACACAACATATTTTATCAGTATGGTAACGCTTCGATTAGCATTATAATATTATATCTGCTGAAGATATAATCGAACTTCTGTAATTTATTTGTTTCATTTCTTTCACAATCTAATCGCAAGTTATAATTATCAATTAACAGTTATGGTTTCCTAACGTCTGATATAATTGAGTATTACCGGCAAAGAAACTCGTGGCGACTGACACTGTCCCGTGAATTCATTATCCCTCCGTGTGACACTTTTGACAAGGGTTCATAATATTGAACACATGGGATTAGGTATCTATTGGTTAAATACAGCCGTATATTGACAGACAACAATTTCTACAATCAGGAACTAATTGGTTTTTAAAACGCAATAAACAATTGCGGTTTTTCGAATCGTGTCTATACAATTCGAATAGCAATAATTAAATCGAATATTCTAATATTCTAATAGTTTTGCCATTCCTAGAATATGAACTAATTTGCTTTTCGAAAATTGGTGACGATACATGTGGTATTTACACTAATGACAAAATAGATGCCACCTGGCTAATAATTTGCATTAAGTTTATCGATTTGTTAATATATAGAAATGACTGTGCACTATGTGTGATATAGTCAGCGTCTGTCATTAAACTGAGTAAGTATTTATTTAGAAGGTAAAGCACATGTATACTATATACTTATACTAACAACAAAGAAGACAATCGTAATTATTCCATATCTAGTATCTGTTTTTGAACTTTGTTATGGAGGTGCTGTAATTATAGATGTACTATATATATGTTGAAATACAATAAATAAATCATTACTTTCAGAACATGACGCTCCTGTGGGGAATTATGACCGTGTTAGGTATTGTGCTTGTTAAAGGTAACAACACGCTTTTAAAAACTAATTACAATGAACCTAACAGTTATGTATGTAATCATGTCGCTTCATTAATAGTTTTGATGCAAATTAAGTATTACTTCGACTTATCTACATGCATATGAATTGAAAACGATAAAATATCTTAATTTGTTGTCATATCACTGAGATATAATACAATTTAAGCAAAATACACTGGTTACATGGTATTGATGTTTTGGCAGTCCAGCTATGTATTTGGCACCATGCGATGAAACTGTTGTAATTATATACATAACGAAAATATATTAAAGCTCGCTCTGGTTTCAATGTGAGATAAAAACACTGTTTGTATATATTTAAATATTATAATTGTTTGCATGCATAATACAGCGATATAGTCCCCTATACGTTTTTGTCATCCGTCCGTCAATCTGACCGTCCGTCTGTAAAAATGAACAGAATTCAAAAAGTACTGGAAACTGGGTATACATACAAAGGACTATATGAAAACTATGCACTTCTTTTTATTTTAACACGATATCAAATGTCAGGTGAATGTTACTTAAAATAATAATAAAAAGACAACAACATAGTGTTATAGCTAAGAAATTTCATATGATATGATAGTGAAGCTTGGTTCAAAGATTAATGGTGATAACAGGATTGCGCACAGCATTTTATTATTCACCAGATATCAACTTCAGACTATTACTAAATATAAAACAACACTCAATATTGCGATAACTCAAGTACTCAAGATTCATTCATGAAACTGTCTATACATATAAAAGACAAATATGAAGTTAATGTCCATCAATTACTTTTGTCAAGAAGTCATAGGTCGGAGTAAATGTGATTCAAAACAAAATAATAATGCAGTAGTAATACAATAAATACACGAGATTTGATCGTCAAACTGTATGTACATATAAAGGGTATACAGGCAAGGCACACTATTTAATGAGTCTGGTGTTGTACCGGATGGGACTATATTTTGCCCTCCGTCCGTCAGTCCGAGCCAATATTAAGGGTTTAAGGGTTAATTATGTAAAGTTAACAAAGAACACACACACTTAATCCCAAATGCTGGTCGGTATTTAGGTTAAGGGGCTTACGGTTATGGTTAAATCGTGTATCTAAAACGCCATTATACCAAATGTTGCAACGAACGAACGTCCGAAAAGAAATATTGCAATAACCAAAAAATACGAACAGTAATTTCATGAAACGTTGTTACACATAAACGACAATGTAAGGATACTGCACGACATGTTAATTTCTAACATTAGTTAAAGTTCAGTTGACTTTAATTAAAAGAGGAAATGCACTAAATACTGCCATGTATACATATATTAAGGAAGCGTGCAGGATGATGCATGTAAAGATTCATACAAATTATTGATAGACACTATAAGTCGGTTGATCTTGTTGAGCATGTTCTCTACATCGTCAACATTGTCTTCAGACAATCGTTTTTACTTCTTCAAAATATGCGTACTTGGCCTTATCTCTTTCTGAGCTTTTTGTTGGTCTTATATGCACAAATATATCAACACCAACGTAGTTCACGTAGTAGACAAAAATGTTACATTTAATTAACTAAAACCAAATTTTCAGCTTATATTACTGATCCCAGATAATTGTTTGTAGGCATCGCTCTTCAACTCTCATCTTTCTCCCCCCCCCCCCCAAAAAAAAAGCGCTAGAAAATACAGCCTTACTATTCGCACCCTTAAGCGATAATTCGGCCGCATCGCTACTACTCTCCGCCAAAATCAGTAACATCAGCCAAACAACTCGCCTCCGAATAGGTCGCAACTCTGAAACATACAGCATCCCCTAAATGACCCCCAAATCAACAACAATACTTGACTACTAATTTGGCATTATTTGTTGCCCCTCCTCCCCCCCCCCCCCCAACCAAACACACACACTCACATTAACCGCATCGGTTCAACCACCATATCCCTAATTAGCAGCATTACTTATGCTCGTGGTCTAGCGCAAACTTTATATAAGAACATACAAACAATATATTTTTAAAGGTATGACCCATATGCGCAATTGAATATTTTGTAACATTATTGGCAGTCCTGCTTTGATTGTCAATGTGAAAATCCATTTCTGCGCGGTTTTATTGTTTGTTTGTCTGCCTTTCTTTGAATTTGCAACAATATTATACACTGATTTGGATGGCATCTTCTGGAAATGTGTTAATTAAACAATGAACAGCTCATTAAACTTTCATGGAGACCTGGGTCACAATGTGGATCCAGGAGTATGTTTAATGACTAGTATTGATAGATAGGGAAAAGTTGACACATCGCGGGCAATTGTATTAGTCTAATGGTAACTAATCGTAACGAAATTATTATCTCTGTGTGTTTTAATTGCCTATGATCAGCAATTAAACATTGTTTCTTCACTACTTATACATAAATAATTCATATGTATTGATATTGAATATATATATATTTTTCTGCATGTTTCAGTCCAGGAGAATACTGTGTACAACATTTTATTGGGCACAGTGAAACAAACGTCACTAGAATGTGTTTCCGACTCTGATCTAACATTCACGTTCATCAGCAACAAAACGAATACACCACAAACGATTGCAGAATGTTTCTATGATGTGAATGCATGTCATATGTATAACTCGGACTTTGCACACAAATACTCACTTTCTCACATTGTCAATGGCGGCATTTTACAAATCAACAGTCTAGACGAAGATACGTTTGGGACATATGTATGCCATGAAACATTCAATCCCATGATCAAAATCAGTAATGCAATTCCATCCCGATGTATTGTCGAGATAGACAACACTGTTTCTGATGAAGCTGACAAACCCACAGGTACGGCCATTTTTTTTAAGCGGTTATTATTTGTGTGTTTTCCTGTGCATTTACTAACACAATATGCAAATATACGCATACGCTTATACAACTGAAAAAAAAATAAATACGTATATTTTACACACAAAAAAAAAAGAAAAAAAAAAGAAACACAAGTTCGCAACTTACACAGACATATAAAAATGTTGCGCATTTTGATGTTAAAGACTGAAATATTTTATTCACCAAAGACCAATCATTGTTATCTTGCAAATGAACCATTGCTTTAAATTTCACGTCGTCTTCTAAACATATTATATTCTAGCGTATATGAAGTTCCCATGATTTTATTCACATACCAACGATTTCAAAACATAAATCCTGCAATGTTCTGTATGTTTTAGGTCAATCAGATTGTATATTCGATGGGTGGGCGATAATGAAATACAGGACAATACAATGTGCTTCGACTGATGATCTTACATTCGAGTTTATCGGCAATAAAACAAACACCACACAAACGATTGCAGAATGTTTCGTTGACGTTGAATCATGCTTTATGAAAAACATTGAACTCAAATACTCACTTGTGTACACTGATCATGAGGCAATTTTGAACATCACATCTCTAGATGAAGATACTTTCGGGACATATAATATGCCATGAAACCTACAACCCGGACTTATTCGTCAGTACAGAAATAACTGTAGTTGCAGTTAACCATTCGGTAGGCTTTGTTGATGAGGCGGATCACAATAATGCAGGTATCTGGTTACAATTCATGTTTAATATTCCATTCAGCCGCATTAGTCCATGGTGTATGTCTATACAATAAAACAGATACAGTTGTATAAGGTTAATTTTTACATTTATTTTATTATAGTTCAATGCTTGCTTACAAACTACGTTTCAGCAAATCATTCGAATGAAACAAAAACAAAACATACTTCGCAGATAGCAAGCAATACGGTAACAGTGGGTTCGGCGTCAGCTATGATCGCCCTTTGTGTTTGTAAGTACACATTCGTTTGCTGACAGGATTATTATTAAACACATAACTTACATTATAATTTAGAAACAAAACAAAACAACCGACGAACTTTTAAACAAGCGGGCCGTTAGTTGAATTAATAACGCTTCAATGAAATCTGTCATTCAACAAAATAGACTAGTGCATGTTCGAAATAGCAAACTACTAATATTTGAACGCTTTTGTGCTTTTCATTGACGTGAACTGTATCATTTAAATTTACACATTATCTTGTACGTTTGTGTCTTTGTAGTTGTCGCTGTTGTCACTGTTTACTATCGAATTAGGAAACAGGTATGTCAAATATTATGCTCACATAAAAAAAAATTCGCTATCTAAACAAAGTAGTGTATATATAGACTATGAACATGTTAATACATGCGTATGTCAATTTGTTGTTTCTATACCTCGAAATAACTTTTAACAAAAACCAGAAAGCACTATTGACGAATGCCGCTCTTAAAAAATAATTTAAAAGTACGTCTGTTAAAGTCCGTTTGGTTTTGTAATTAATTGTTTGATAACAAGTTAAAAAACGTATGATATACATACTTTATTAAATGATTAAATACGCTCATGGTGAGCATTTGTTATCGCATTTTGTCCGTCGTCTGTCGTGCGTCTTCAAAATTTACCTTGTGAACTATCAAGAGGTCACATGTATTTCTCAATCTTCTTGAAACATGCTCAGAGTATTTGTCCCGATGACAAATCGGATATTTTCGAAACTGGGTCATGTGGGGTTAAGATCTAGGTCGCTGGATCAAATTGAAGACAACGCTTGTGAGCACACTAGAAATCACATTGTTTTCCTAATCAACATGATATTTTGCTTAGATCATTTGTAACTACGATATATCGGATTAGTTCGTTAACGCTTCCGCTCCATTGAGAAACATGACCACCAGAGGTCGGGCAGTTTTTCTTATATGGCTTTATTGAAAAGTTGGGAACACCCTTTAGGCCACATGTTTTGCCCAATCGTCATGAAACTTGCCCAGGACATTTGTTCTAATAATATCTCAGAGGAGTTCGAAACTGGATCATGTGTGGTCCGAAACTATGGTCACAGTGGCATATAGAAGAAATAGCTTGTGAACACTCTAGAAGTAACATTTTAACCAGTCTTCTTGAAACTCGCTCAGAACATGTGTTTCAATGATATCTCGTACGAGTTCGAAACTGGGTCAGGTGGTCGCCAGGCAAGATTGAAGAAAATGCTTTTAACAATATAAAGGCCACACTTGTAGCCCAGTCACAATGACACTATCTCAGAACTTTTGTCCCACGGGTATCTCTTACGAATTCTAAATTGGGTCACATGGGGTAAAACACTAGGTCACCACGCCAAATTAAAGAAACAGATTACGAACATATATTCATAGCCGAATTGTTAACACACGTGCTAAGGATAATTGTCAAATTGATAGTTCGGACCAGGACGAAATATGACATTACAGCGAATTGAAGTCACGTGTTTGCCAAATAATCTTGAAACTTGCGATTCTAAAACCGGGTCATGTGGCGTCAATAACTAGGTAACATGGCCAAGTTGAACAAACTATTTTGAACATTTTAGAGGCCACATTTGTACCACAATCACTATGAAAATTGCTCGAAACATATGTCCTTATAATATCAAGGACGAGTTTGAAACTGGGTCATGTGGGGTCAATAAGATATTCACCAGTCCAAATTGAAAAAAATGCTTGTGTACACTAGATGCCACATTTATAGCTTAATCATCATGAAACTTGCTCAAACCATTTGTATTAATAAAAATCAGTTTCGAAACCAGGTCACATGGGTCAAAAACTAGGTAACCAATCCAAATTGAAAGCACAATCAAGAAAAAGGTTGTTAACACAAAGTCAAAAACTAGTACTTTATAGCAAATTGGAGAAAACACTCGTAGACACTATTGAAGTCACCTGTCTTGCTTAATATTTTGAAACTTGCTCAGAACATTTGTTTCATTGATGTATTGGACGAGTTGCAAACCGGATAATGTGGGGTCAACAACTAGATCATCATTGCAAATGAAAAAAAAAACAAGTTTGTAAACACTCTAGAGGCCACATGTGTAGCCCAATCATCATGAAATTTGCTCAAAACATTTGTCCTAAAACATGTAATGATGCAAAAATGTGCTGTTTTCTTCTTTTACAGTTCTTGATGTAATCTATACTTTATATCGTTACTGTCCTTATACATCGTGACTGTGTGAACAATAATAAGCTATGACATTCTTTATCAAAAACGGTTTGTTTTATTCCGGAACCAAAACTCGACCGAGAGTTCCGAAAACTGGAATTTCAAATGTACCGCACTTAAGGTTTGCGAATTAAACATATAGTTATTACGCTATAATATGTGAGTTGCAAAAACAAAGCATAATTACACTGCTACCAAAACAAGGAAAAGATCTAGATTATCTTGCAAACTGGAGACCTATAAGTTTATTAAATATAGACTATAAAATTTCTACAAAAGCCATCGCAAACCGAATTAAAAAATGCTTACCTCAAATTATATCCTTTGACCAAACAGGATTTATGAAAAATCGATACATTGGAGAAAATGTCCGATTGATATTTGATGTAATAGAATATTTAAATGCAACACAAAAACCCGGACTGTTATTCTTTGCAGATTTTGAAAAAGCTTTTGACAGCTTAAACCATAAATTTATAATAAAATGTCTTCAAAAATTAAATTTTGGGTCAAACCTTATCCAGTGGGTCAAAGTATTGTACACTAACATAAAAAGCTTAATCATAAACAATGGGCATCTTACAGATAGTTTTGAAATAAAAAAAGGAGTCAGACAAGGCTGTCCGTTGTCATCAACATTATTTATAATATGTTTGCAACTATTGTCAAATTATATTGAACAAAATAGCAAAATTAAGGGCATAAAAGTATCGGAAAACGAAATAAAACAAACTTTTTTCGCCGATGACGCAACTTTTTTTATTAATGGATGCGAGCATTCATTCAAAACATTAGTAGAGACCCTGGCTGAATTCAAAAAAGTATCAGGCCTTAATCTTAATACCGCGAAATCAACGATATTACGAATTGGATCCTTGAATAAAACAAACATTAAATTCTGCAATGAAATACCTTTTATTTGGACATCTCAAGAAGCAAAAACTTTAGGAATAAGTTTGTGCAACCAAAGTGAATTGAATGTACAAAATAATTTAATCCCAAAACTAAATGAGTTTAACACATGTTTAAAACAATGGCAACACAGGAAACTAACCTTAATGGGCAAAATCACTGTAATTAAAACGTTTGCGTTGCCAAAATTAATCTACCCCTTTTCAGTTCTACCGAATCCTTCTAGCGTAATACTGAATAATATAACAAACAGTATATTTAACTTTATATGGGACAACAAGCCGGACAAAATTAAAAGAAAAATACTATATCAAAAGTATGAAAATGGCGGATTAAATCTTACAAACATTAATAATTTCTTAACTTCAATAAAAAGTAGCTGTATAAAAAGATACTTAGACTCAGAAAACTGTGGTAAATGGAAACTTTTATGGGACTTAAAATTACACAAATATGGAAACAATCTAATTTTTGACAGTGAACTCAGTGAAAACATTATAACAGAACTAAGCAGGGGAAACACGTTTCTCCATGATGTTATATCATCGTGGTCTTCTACAAATGAAATATACAAATCACAACATTCACAAAAACACTTCAAAAATGAAATAATATGGAATAACAAGTCAATAACCGCTAACGGCAAAACATTATTTTACCGCGAATGGTATGACAAAGGTGTAAAATACATATATCAACTTCATGACTTCAGAAATAAAACGATGTATAACTTTGAAAGCATTAAATACCTATACGACATCAATACCAACGATGTTATGAAATTCAACACCTTAATAACGTCTATTTCAACAAAATATAAAACCGAAGAAACCATTCAAGAGCTGAATATCAATCAACCAGAAGAAACTTTGTCAAAAGCAGTATCTAAAACAAAATACGTGAATAAATTTATATACAATATTCAATTGCAAAACGAGGAAAATAAAAATATTGAAAATAAATGGAATAAACATCTTACTGATATAGACGTGACCACTTGGAAAAAAATATATATTGTGCCCCAACTTTCAACTATCGACATGTCTTTACGAAGCTTTCAATACAAATTTATTATGCGAATTGTCCCCACAAATACATATCTTTTTAAATGCAAACTTAACAACAGTACCTTATGTGATTTCTGTCATGTCATAATTACATGTACGTGAAAGCCGCCTCAGCAAAATCAGCGCCGGTCTTAGTTTTTAAATATATACAAAACAGCTCGTGTGGTGTAATTTTACAACATTTTTTGTTTATTGATGTAATGAGTTATGATAAATAGAAAAACAGGTTACTGCCTGGTCTCGGCAAGCCTCTCCGTAAACTTTATTCTAAGCCTCACCTGATATATTATACAAAGACCAGGCAGTAAGCTGTAATTCTCTATTTATAGGAGAAAAAAATTTTGCTTCATTGTCCTTTTATAGTACATGAATTATTGTTCGATCGCATCTGTAAACATTTCAAAAAGATATCGATTGAGTTGGATATTTTAAGTTTTATATATTACTGTTTGTCGTCTGGTTTCTCTATTGCAAGGAATGGTTACTTATGAGACTCCAAAGCAAACTGGCAGTTACAGGGTAAAGATACTCATGTATAGTATAACATATCATGATAGCCTTTGTAATGTAATAGCATGTGTATAAATCAGGGCGAAGTAGCATAAATTATGCAAATTGAAACGTACTCTTTAAGGGAGTTAATAAATGTATAGCAATCATTATTTCGCACAAGAATGACAGTGTCAGGTCGATTGGTTCGGTTTGGGTTTTAAAATAGGCCCGCGCCGGGGCTTGACTTGTAATAGACCGTCTTTAAAAATCTGCTCGTATGTTACTACAAAATCTGTGCCTTTGATATTTAGTAGGTACCATATCCCTTTCGTGCTTCACTAATAATGTTGTTAAAAACATGTTTTTGGGCTAAAGATTTGTCCCGCGAAACGTGTATGCTATGGTCGACTAATCATTTTAAATGGCTCTGACTTGTAAGGTATACCCTTTTTATGATAATAATTATTAACTTTGTTTATGCAATATTATTTGATGCAAAGATAAGTGTTTTGTACAAAAACGCATATTTCAGACGATAGTCGATGAAACAAATGTCACCGGGACCTGTAGGGTGGATGTTGCGGTAAATATAATAATAACGAGCATCATTGATGTTTACTCAGATTTCGGGTGTGTTAACTATGCGTTGAGCATGTACAATTTTCTGGCAGTCTAATTTGTTAATTTGAAATAAATACATAATGGTGAACTCCTCGATCCATATCCAATGTATCATTAAGCAATAACGGTAAGATACAGCATTCCGCCGATGGCTGTGATTAGAATAAGTAATCTCAGCAGAGGTTAAGAATCTCTGTTTATTATACGTAATTCAAGTCTTGCTAAGTCTTCGTTTAATTAAGTAAGTAGGGTGTTGCAAAATATGTTAATCGATGCTAAATAGTGCACAGTATCTATGAGTGGACTATCAACTAGGCTTACCATATTATTTGCCATAATTGTGCAAAATCATATGATAGACATTCAAAGCTTGCCTAAATGAGTCGCTGGTATCAAACACGGTTCTAGTAATACTAGCATGATGTACGTATATTGTATAGTATTATTAACAGAGAGTACCTTTAGCAATATAAAATACATGTGGCGACTGTGCATAATCGCGTATATAAATATGAAATATAAGTAGAAGAACCGAAATAACTTTAATATCCTAACACATCGCTTTAAGATTGATTTTGTGTAAATGTTAATGAAAATGTGTTGCAAAGTCATATGAACATACCTTTTCTTTGATAACGTGTTCATCAACAACATATGAGTCGTCCTTGTGTTCTTTGAGATTAATATATTTAACTAAATTAAATACTGTAATGCGACATGATATTTGTGTTTACCATAATTTCGTAAAATGACTGTGCTGTATAGCGTATACCATTGCATTGCATTACGTTGCATTGCAGAGCATTGTAGTACATGTATATGCATTGTTTTACATAGAATTACTTGACATTGAAATTTATTGCATTGTAAGATAATGCATTACATTACATTTATAGTATTAATTATATTAATATATTTACCATTGTTTTGCAGACGCAACCCCTTTTACAATTGTCAAACGATGATTCAGAAAATGTAAGTACCAGTTGTGCATAATATATTACTTTCACTCATTTTAAAATTAAAAAGCCAGACCACCTGGTAATGTTTACACATATCTATATAATTATGTGTAGAATTAAGAAACATGCATATGTTGTCCTTTGTTCACCTACCCATATCCCTGAATTTTCAGACAATATCGGATGGAAATACAGAAATCGGGACCGGTTTTGAATATTGTCATCGATGTTAATCAGATTCCGTTTTTGTCAACTACACGTTAAGCTTACACAATATTCATGAAATCACATTGGTAGCTTAGAGAACGTGTTTATCATACCACTATGCTGATATCGGCTCGATACAAAGGTGCCTGATATATGTTTATATCAGTTCAGTAGCGTTTTTATCAGTCAATGTTTGGAGGTATCTCATATTACTCGACATAAACTCCTAACAACTGTTTCTGCACAACTGAATCGGTTTCAAGAAAACAAACAATTTGATACCAATAACGTATATAGTTTATTATTTGTAATCGTAAATGATCACAAACACGCTTTTTTAAATATCCACATACACCCGCACTAAGGTAGTTGTATGACGTCATCAATGAAATGATAAATCATACATTCACAAAATATTTCAATACATCAACAATAAATGAAATAAAAGCCACTACGCAGCATCAGTTTCTGTTGAACCAAAAACATGTTTACCAAACATTGATAACACTATAGTCAATGTTGACACGATCTTGAAAATGTCAAATTCAATACACATCTGCAAATCGGCGTCTCTAAACAATTCGGCGATGTGGGTTCTCCGATACAATTGAACATTTCAATCCATTTCATAATTGCATATTTAATAGTATATGAATGAACATGCGTGTAATCTATGCATTCTTAGTGAAAACAAGCACATTTATCATTACGAAATGTTAATAATAAAGTTTCATCCAGTCAACTCTTAGAAATAGATAATTATATGTACGTGAAAGCCGGCTCAGTAAAATCAGCGCCGGTCTTAGTTTTTAAATATATACAAAACAGCTCGTGTGGTGTAATTTTACAACATTTTTCGTTATTGATGTAATGAGGTATGATAAATAGAAAAACAGGTTACTGCCTGGTCTCGGCAAGCCTCGCCGTAAACTTTATTCTAAGCCTCATCTGATATATTACACAAAGACGAGGCAGTAAGCTGTAATTCTCTATTTATAGGAGAAAAAAATGTTTGCTTCATTGTCCTTTTATAGTACATGAATTATTGTTCGATCGCATCTGTAAACATTTCAAAAAGATATCGATTGAGTTGGATATTTTAAGTTTTATATATTACTGTTTGTCGTCTGGTTTCTCTATTGCAACGAATGGTTACTTATGAGACTCCAAAGCAAACTGGCAGTTACAGGGTAAAGATACTCATGTATAGTATAACATATCCTGATAGCCTTTGTAATGTAATAGCATGTGTATAAATCAGGGCGAAGTAGCATAAATTATGCAAATTGAAACGTACTCTTTAAGGGAGTTAATAAATGTATAGCAATCATTATTTCACACAAGAATGACAGTGTCAGGTCGATTGGTTCGGTTTGGGTTTTAAAATAGCCCCGCCCCGGGGCATGACTTGTAATAGACAGTCTTTAAAAATCTGCTCGTATGTTACTACAAAGTCTGGGCCTTTGATATTTAGTAGGTACCTTATCCCTTTCGTGCTTCACTAATAATGTTGTTAAAAACATGTTCTTGGGCTAAAGATTTGTCCCGCGAAACGTGTATGCTATGGTCGACTAATCATTTTAAATGGCTCTGACTTGTAAGGTTAACCCTTTTATGATAATAATTATTATCTTTGTTTATGCAATATTATTTGATGCAAAAATAAGTTGTTTTGTACAAAAATGCATATTTCAGAGGATAGCCGATGAAAAAAATGTCACCGGGACCAAATCGGTGGAATTTGCGGTAAATATAATGCTAACGAGCGTCATTGATGTTTACTCAGATTTCGGGTGTGTTAACTATGCGTTGAGCAAGAGCAATATTCTGAAAGTCTTATCTGTTAATTTGAAATAAATATTAAATGAGAAATCCTCAATCCATTTCCAATGTATCCTTAAGCAATAACGGTAAGATACAGCATTCCGCCGGTGGCTGTGATTAGTATAAGGGATCTCAGCAGATGTTAAAAATCTCTGTTTATTATACGTAATTCAAGTCCTGCTAAGTTTTCGTTTAAGTAAGTAAGTAGGGTGTTGCAAACTATGTTAATCGGTGCTAAATAGTGCACAGATGCAGACTCTTATTTTTGAAACAGTACGTGTATGTTTATTCCGCTGTGTGTCCGGTATATAATATTGTGATAGCGATTGCGATATACAGTATTTTAAGAGCGAGGAATAAACAGTATCCGCTGCATATTGAATGCTTTTTTCGTTTGTTATTGGTATTGTGAAGAACGGTTTGACACGCAACTGTTAAGCATTTATTGGGAGAAGACACACGTTTAAGGTAAAACACATTCTGGCAGACTAGTTAAAAACAAATCCTGTGTATGAATAGGCAGGGATAATAACTCATTGTTAAAACTATACAGTATCTATGATTGGACTATCAAATAGGCTTACCATATGATTTGCCATAATTATGCAAAATCATATGGTAGACATTCAAAGCATGCCAAAATGAGTCGCTGGTTCAAATACGGTTCTAGTAATACTAGCATAATGTACTTATATTAAAAGTAAACGACACGAATTATACATATCCAAACTACTAATTTGCTTAATTTTATCTTGTTTTTAACGTGTTTCGTATACAATGTTTAATTTCATACAATAATTCGAATGTAAATGTTCACTTTAATGTGGCCTTTAGATAAAAAAATAACCTCATTATATGGTTTGACACAAATGTTTCAGGCCTGCTGTTCTAGTAAAAACACACAAACACGTTGTTTGTGTACAAACTATATACCTAAGGGACCGAAACCTAGGTGGTTAAACCGTAAAAAATTATTTTTCTAACATACATGATATATTTTTCAAAATTGTAAACAAAATACCTCAAACAGTAACACACGTATTTTTGCAAAATGATTTTATAAAGAGTTCAACCGCCACCAACTCTGCAGATGCAATACCAGTCGAGTAATTTTATAGAGCGCCGTTTAAATTTAAGATAATTACATGACGGTTTAGTTTTGTCATGTCGCACATGCTAGCACTTGAATCAGTTGCTTGCACTGGAGAAAGCCGCGGTATTGTTAAATCGGGAATACTGGTTCCAACGAAAGAACGAGCTTATTTAACTTCTATAGTTCAATAAAATATACAAATTATTAACGTTTTTCATCGTGTTCTATTCAAATTGTGATCGATTTTACCGTTTAGGCATAACTACATGTGTATGCCCATTCAGCATCTTAAATCCTACTATGTATTAGTTGCATCTTGTAGGAAAGTTAGCTGGACGAACAGTGGTGATCAAAATAAACTAATACATCTATTTTATATTTAATAATGTTTGCAAATATGGTGCAAAACCATGTAATAATGTGTGTTATTCGATTTCTTTTTCTTCACCTACACACATCCTTACGTCTCTTGTGGAATTAAATATGATTTATCAGTTTTCATTAAGAAATCAAAAGTAACCAGCGTAGTTACATGATTAATCAAACACTGTGTGATATTTATGTCATAAACTATGATCAACATGTAAAGTATATTTCATTCGAGTGCATAACATTATCCCGCATTGAACAGCAATAACAACATTATTATTTGCAATATTTTGTTACAGACGGGACCCATTCCAAAAATCCAAGCCGATGATTCGGAACAGGTAAGTAGCGATCGGAGTGCATACCAGATGGGTTTCACACAGTATTTCCGATATAATAAATCAAAGATTTGTATTACAATTATCGCAAATCGACTGATATGTATTGTCTTTGCGCAGTATTTTTTTTTTTTTTACCGATACCGACTATAGGTTAAATTTATGTGATTTGTTTGTGCTATTTTTTGGCATTGTTTTGGGGACAAACTATACGCATACAATTATTTGCCTTTTATATTGTCTGTGATTGTGCGCAACAATATAACGTGTCAATTGTTGTGATACAAACACACCAGTGAGCTTTCTGCAGTTTGTGCAATATACCTGTTTTCTTATCTGGAACAACTTGTATCTGAAGAAACAGAGCCAATTGACGCATGTTACTGCAAAACGTCCGATTAAATGTATGCGAATTAAACTATGATTAACAAAAAAAAAGTAAGATTGGTTGCAATAACATAGTATATATGTACAAGTGGTACAACGCAATATGCGTTTTATTCATCAACACGTTGTGTTACTATATATTTCATACTTGAAACTAACTTAAGGAACTTGACCTAGCGTAATTGTTTTAATATCGTATTTGTGTGTGTCTAGTAAAGACATAGCATAAGGCAATTGTTTAATGACAAAAATGAAAACCTTTATGAACAACTCAATCGATTGTGTGGAAACGGTCAGTATATATATATATACTATCGATCACGAATCCTGTATATGAAGCGGGTAGTATGTTGCTTTTTGTTAAGATATCCTCGTCCCTTGAATGCCAAACAATAGCCGATGTGAATATTGACCGGATGGGTTACACGTGTCGGTACATATATCAATAACTAATGTTAGTGATGTTTCTCCGTGTTTGTGTATGTCAGCTACTTGAAAATGTTTAAAAATCGGTCTGATTGATTATCGTTCATTTCCTGTTGGTTGCCTTTGAATTCTCATTCATTGCATGCTTCATCGTATTGCAGCGCCATGTGCGTTTTCTTAATCAACACGTTTTGTTTTTCTTTTGTTCGCTGTGTTATGATATATATCACATTTCATGCTAAATAAAGTAACTAGTATTAATACATTGTATGCTTGCATGTAAATTACATATACAGTCAATATCCAAGCACATTTGTATTGTATAAGGTATTTTGATTTATTACAGATTAAAACCCTTATTAGCAACACAAGCGATGGTTTTGAAAAGGTCATTACCAACACTAGTGCATATTGGGTATAAGATATAACACATGTACTTTATAATATCAGCAGTTTTTCACTCTCAACCTATTATTGTGACTATTTATTGTATGTACACGAGAGTTAGATTGATGAAACGCAATTATATATTACAACAGATGGCAACCGAGGAAAGCAATCCATACCCGCACTTGAAAGAGGTAACATCATTTGAATATACATTTGACCGCAGCTGATTAGGAATGTTTTATTAAAGTAGTCGTTAGATGGTTAGTATATATAACTTTAATGGTAATAGCACGGTACACCTAAGTGGCGCTGATCATTGTTAAAGACGATGTTACATATATACAAAAACATGGCGAAATATTGCAGTCAGACCACCCTGTAGTACCTTCGGTGACAAAGAGAGCCCGTTGAGTAGTTTTTTTTAAGTAGCGAGTATGAGAGATGAAAGAAAGCATGATCATATTCAATTGCATTGTTCGTTGGGCATACAAGACCGCATATATATGTTTAATCGGTAATACCAATGCTATTTATTAATTTAGGATGTATTATAATGCGCTATAAAGTACAAATGAATTACATATAATTATGTTAAACCCCGTGCAAAAAGAGACTATACGTGAAGTTTTTATAAATATTGCAATGCTTGTGAGTAAATTAACATGTTTTAGCACTTTTTTTAAATAGCCATGTCATGTATGCGATTGTAAATGCGCGATGAACCTTTTTTTTTGCAACGCTAATATACGTACTAACATTTGTGGAGTTTTACTGTGATTCTCACCGTGGAAGTAATTCGCGTTTGATTTAATCATTAATATTGTATTTGGATTTAAAATTAATATTGTATTGTTACTTCAAAACTACATAATTATTCACTTGAAACTTGGACCTAACCTTTGTCATCAACTCCAGTATCAGGGTAAAATTTCCCATGACTCCTTTTGTATTTTGACAGAGTTATACCCCCTTTTCTCATAGATTTTTTTGGTTAATGTTTAAATTCAAAAGTTTTGTAACTTCAATACTACGCAAGCTTTTCACTTGAAAATTGGAACTAACCTGTGTTATCAACTCTTGTATTAGGAGCAACAGTACCCATAACTCTATTTTGCATTTAACAGAGTTATGCCCCCCATTTCACTAAGATTTTCTGTTAAACTTAATATTCAAAAGTTTGGGAACTTCAAAAAATACAGTTATTCTAAGTTATTCGAGCGAAACTAGGAAATAACCTTTTTCATAAACTCTAGAATCAGATGCAACATTACCCATAACTCTGTTTTGTATTTTGACAGAGTCATACTCACTTTTTACATAGATTTTGTGGTGAAAGTTTTTGTTCCAAAAATGTATAAACTATACAAGGCTTCACTCAAAAGTTTTGTATTTTAACACATGTATGTCCCTTCCACTATCCAAAATATGTACCAATTGTAATACTTCGAATAGTCGAGCACGCTGTCCTCTGACAGCTCTATTTTATTATGTGCAATGATTACAAAAACACACATACACCCAAAGGGAAGTAAAAAAAGGAATAGGATTGTTAATGATGTTTAGATTTCAGTTACTAATAGTTATGCTGTTTGAAATTGAATATTAAATGTAGCTGATCAATAAGCATTAATGCAATATGCTTTAAACTAACATGTTAAACTTAGTATTTAAAAATCTATGAAATATCTAAATTTATTACTTCCATCAATCAATGGAGTATAATGTACAAAAAAATAAAACCCTAACCCTAACGGCTTTTAATTTACTAAAACGGCGCCTTTGAGCGACTGCGCGTGCGTAGCGATTTGGGCTGAAAAGCGGTGAATTAAGTAATTCAGCTGTTGAAAACGGATGAAAACGCTGAAACGATTTAAACGGGCGAACACGGTTTAAAATGTATTTTATTTGCGATTCTTTACCGATTAATTGCGGAACACAATTGCTGACCCTACCGTAGATGATCCTATTCTTTGTAAACAATGTACAATAGCATGTGCATCATGCAATGCTTGTTCACTTAATGCTGAAAATATATTGTTCGCGATATTACTGTGTGAACAAATTTTGTGGAAAGGATATCATTGATTTAATACAATACGACAATGTAGAAATCTTATAAAAATTATTTCCAGTCTGGGATTTTGTTCCGCATCTGATGACTTCGCATAAAGATTGATGTTCAGCTAGAAAGCTAGTTGCAATGATACGACTATCTTATTTATTAAACACATTTGTTGATTGTTAAAGTACCAAGGAAATTAAATGGTAATTATTTACTCCCGAGCACCAGAGCAAGAACTGATTTTGTGATTTGAACTAAAAATCCATGACAATGTCAGTGGTTCAATCAGAAGCACTTGTAATGGCTGAAGTATTAGTGTAAGAAGCTATTCCATTGGATGAAGAAAGGCCACGGGTTATTGTTTTGAAATGACATTTGAATGTGGCATGTGTTACGCAAAATGCAGTATCTTTTGAATGTTACAGCGATCGTTGAGATGTTTAATATTAACGAGATCGGGCAATGAAAACCCCTTGATAAATAGGCTGTTCCTGTTCGTGCTCACAAATGTATTGACGACAATACAAATACTTCGTTTTTCCGATGTAATATCCCATATACCCGCACCTGTATAATTTTAATATGCCATTGCGTGGAAATGTAATGTACCCCGCGCGTGGAAATGTAAAACACCCCGCGCGTGGGAATGTAATATACCCCGCGCGTGGAAATGTAATATACCCCGCGCGTGGAAATGTACCCTTGATGAGGGCTTAAAGAGAGCAACTGGTGCTTACCGGTAATACCCTATTAGCTTATAAACGGCAAGCGCTTATTACAATGCATTTACAATGACAATCAGAACATGGTTTTCTGCGCGAGACTAGTTTGTTCTTTTAAATATTGTTTATTTTTTCGGTATAAAAACTAAATAACCTAGGCATGTTGAGAGGTATATTAAATATTACACCTCCCCCCCCGCTCCTCAAAAGGTGTTGTCAACCTCGGTTTCGGTTGACATCACTCTTCTCGGGGAGTAATTTTTACTATACCCCTCAATTGCCTATGATATTTATATAATAAAGTCCTTGTTTGCAAAAACATAATGAACTATAGGCAACGTTAAACGCATTTATGAACTCTCATAAAATACGTAACTGATAGAATTATGTGCATATAATATCAGATGCATACACTATTAAATTATTGTTAAATATAATAATCATTATCAAATGTCAATAGTTTACAGTCATCGTTTGTTAATCTGCAACGATTATTTTGATGCATCTATAACTCGATTGTCCCGGTTCGATTTTTGATATCAAACCAACCGACTTCGATTCGAATCGGCTAAATATTTTTATAGATGATTTGTCCTAAAACTGTTAAATGAAACTGCGGTATTTGTGAAGATGTAAAAAGGAAACATGAGCTTTCCTGCATTTCTAGTCGTCGTATATTCTCATATCTTGAACTGCCACAGTACTAAACGAAATATAATTGACAATTAAATGTGGAATCTAAAATTAATTTCCTAGTTGTTCTGCTTACAACATCTCATTATTCACTTAACTTATTAATTTCATACTTGAAAAAGAAATACACAACAGAAATATATATATTAATCGCTTTTTTAATTAATATCTTAACACTACAAAACAAAACAACATTTACACAATGTCATGCAATAAAGGTATCAATAGTGTTTTCATATTCAAACAATGTGAACTTATTAACATGTTTGATTTCAGGAAGGATGATATACAAACGATTGAATTTCGGACTCACGCATATCGTCTGAAATATCTTCACACATAAATTATAAGAACTTTATGAAAATATAAAAACCTTAAATGTTTTACTCTCATTACAAGATGGTGTCACATCTTAAACTTAGTTTTTGCTTATGACATAATAATATATTTTCATTTGTAATGTTTTATTATTAACATAAATTATGTACATGATCTGTAAATGAAAACATACAAAGTTAGTAGGAATATTCGTTTTCAAATATTATTCCCGTAGAATATTTATGCTGTTAACAAACCATGTTTCTGTTTTGAAAGCAAGTGCCATCACAACAATTGAAACACTACACAGAAGCATACATGCACTGAGGATAAAACAGTTTTGTATCGGTAAAGAACCTCACACTTTGCATAACTTAATATGTATCTAAAAAATAATGTTCGCATTATCATTGTTTATCGGCTCATAAACAACGATTTGGAGTTCAGATGCGTATGAATTAAACCAGAGAGAATTTGCGTTAGAACGACAAATCAGTGATTATTAGCCGATAAACAACGATATGTCGCTTCTAACATGATCTAACAATATTTTCTGAAATAACAAATGCCATCTATGTTTTAGAGAAATCTAACAATTGTTTCGCGCTGTTTATTGGTAGTTTAACAACGGTAAAGTGTATTATTTGTTTATAGATAACTATGCGCGCGTCGTGTTAGAAAAAGTTAATGCAAATACAAATTAATATAATAACAATGAAATGATTCAGTAATATTTGGAACTGAATTTAAAACCGGTGTTTCCACTTTGAATGATGCTTACTTCGAGATGAATTGTCAGGTGTGTGCCTGGTGCTCAACGGGCCAGCAGTCATAAGGACGTTTGCATCAGTTGGTGGTTTGTCTGTGGTGGGTGTGGTAGGACTACTTTTATAATGGTGAATAAACGCGGTTCGTTTCGTTGTCGATGTTCTCTTTACTATCTTGGATAGTTTCGACAACAGCGGAAAGTGTGTTGTAGTCGCTAAAATTAATTCACGGGCACGAAAGTCGGTCACAACCTACAACAATATTTTTATTTATTGTTACCGACTGTCGTCCCCGTGAATTGTAGCATTGCAATTGCTATTTATAACGCGCGCCGATTATGTAGGCTAAATAAAATAGTTATTTCATTATGTCAATGAATATAACATTCTGACCATGACATACAATGAGTAAAATTGTTCAACATTATGTTCAGTTATAAAGTGTATATCGAAGATATTTTGGTAACTTAAAATTGTAACTGCTTATGTAAACAATTATGTTAATTGTAATCCTCAAAAGTATGCAACATTTATTGGCAAACATTAAACCATTGTTGTAAAGTTGCATTTTCTAAAATTAGAAAATGTGCCCAATTATATTGGCATTCAATTTTCCCGCTGCATAGTTATCGCAATAAATATAGCTTAAAAGTGATTTTAGACAGCTACGCCAAAATAAAACTGAGTTTCAATTTTAATTCGAGCATCCAAAACAAAGCTTGCCAGTGTCGTATCACCTACAACTTCAACTAGTTATGAAAAAGTTACAGTATTGTATTTGAACTATTTTGAAAGTGCTAATATGTACATGTCTTACATTTCACCTCTGTAACTGTTGCCGTGTTGTTGTTTAAACATGTACTAGCTGTCGTTACTGCGTTTGTTATAAATATGGCTTTCAAATGTGGTTTTAATGCGCTACAAAATGCAGAATAGATTGTCAAACTGTTACTATCCCGCGTTTAAGCACGTGCATTTTACGGAACAATTCCTTTGAATTTCGGAACTATTTTCAAAACATTTGGCTCCGCTCATTATTTGCTGCAGAATAACACACGGTTCATTTCCTTCTTTATCTTTAGAATTCTTCTTCATTTTCATTGTTGAGTCATATCTGACCATGCCTAAGATACAAGTTGTGATGAGCACACACGAATTATTAATTGTTTAACATTGTTTTAATATATATATATAGAGGATTGCTAAAAATAAATAAATATTGGCAATATAAAAGTAGATATATAAACGGAAAATCAAACCAAAATGGCCACAGGAAAAACTTTGCGAAACCGGAATTTTGCAAGTACCCTTTTTCATTGAGATATTACTCTTTTACATAATTTATTCGTTAAAACGTTTATTTGTGATCAATAATTGATGATGTTCACATAAAAAATGCTTTTCTTTCATTATGAAGTTTATGTGCAAAATTGGCTTTAACGTGGGATTTTTCCATTTTCCCATGGGATTTTTCGTTTTTATTTTATGTAAATTTTAAAACCGCGTTTTTATATCTTTTATATGTTTAAAAATTCAATATAACCACGATAAAATCGTTATGTATAGACAAAATATTATATTTGGCTGTAATAAGAAAATCCCATTTGTAAAGTGCGAAAAAAATCCCATTGGATTTTTATCTTATTTTGCTAGATTCTCTCATGTCCTTTTAAGATATACTGTGTTTTATTTTAAAATAAGCAGGAAACGTGTTTTTGAAGCGTTTTGACCTGTTTGAAAAAAATTAAAATCTCATTGGATCTTTTTCTGTTTCCAAAATGGGAAAACAATTCCCATTGTTTAAAGTGGTAATTTTTTTCCAATTTTAAAATGGGAATATTTTCTCCATTTTAAATCAGATAATAAATTGGATTCAAATATTGAAACTGCCTTTTAATGAAATTTAATAGCAAATATCAGTATAAATTACAACATCTGATACTGAACAAAGATTATTCGGCTTGGGAGAACATCAATAATTCTGATTTATCAGTTAATGATGTATTTATTGATTTTGATTTCTTTCTTTTTCTCTTTCTGGATAAGTTAATAAATTTATTTATTTACCTGTTTATTTATTTATTTATTTATTTATTTATTTATTTATTTATTTATTTATTTATTTATTTATTTATTTTGTTATTTATTTATTTTGTTATTTATTTATTTATTTATTTATTTATTTATTTATTTATTTATTTATTTATATTATATATGCATAAATGTATTTATTTGTAGATTTGTTTTACTTATTTTTTTGTTAATTTGTCGCGGATATGTGTGAACAAATTACAATCAAAAAAATAAGAATAATAGTAATAATAATAATAATAACAATTATATTGATAATAATTATTATTATTATTAATATTATAAAATAATAATAATTATTATTTAATAATAATAATAATAATTATTATTATTATAATAACAGTAATAATAATAATAATATATTGTTATCATTAGTATTATTATTATATGTATGATTATTATATTATTTTTTCAATATATTAATAATAATAATAATAATAATAATAATAATAATATTATTATTATTATTATTATTATTATTATTATTACTATTTGAATTTAGACATCAAGCAAAATTACTCAGCTCATGATTTAATGACAACATAGTTAGATAAACAAACTAAATGTATTCGGAATTAGATTCCCAAAGATATTGTGTGTTCACTGATACTGTCTTATACCACATAAGTGTTACAATGGGCTTGTTTTCTCAGGCAGCGCCGCAACGTTTTTAATGGACCGCCACGAACAATGCATTTCATGCATTTGAATTCTGAAGTATAAATGTATGAATTAGCTTAAGCAATCTTACACACAAAATATACAACCTAGGGACCAATATTTCATTTTTATATGCCTTGCATTAATTATAATGTTCTTATTTATCGCTATAAACAATATTAAAGTAGTTAATTGCACAAGAAATAAACAGCAAATTTATTTGTGTTATTAATCGCATTATATTTTATTCTAACACAGCAAGGCTATGCCGCTAATTTGCCATAGATAAAGAATAAAATTAACCATGGGTTATTCTGCAACAAATTATTGGCGGAGCCTTATGATTTGAAAATAGTTCCGGTAATTAAAAAGCGTTCCGAAAAATGCAGGGGCTTAATATTTTCACAGTATTAATCAACAAGTACAACGCCATTCGCTCAGTGTTTATCAATGAAGCTGACCTCATTTTGAATTGTTATGGTTTATTGACATCACTGAAACGCATGTGAATGTACTTTTGTGGAAAATAGGCGGAGTATAGATTCCTACAGTTTTCAAGCATAACCTTTAAAATTACAGAATAAATTTACAGAAGATCGTGTTGGAATCCAAATAATTGGCAGGTTAGCGTTGGTTAATACTGTAATAACTAACAGTTTGTCGTTCCGATGCTTGTTATCAAACCATTAATTGCTTCACATCAGAACTCCAAACTTTTGGTTATTACAGCAATTACCAACGCTAACCTGTCAATTATTTCGATTCTAACATGATCTTCTGTAAAATTCAATTCTATCTTAATTAATGACATTATACATAATTGGTCAACCTATTATTCATTATTATTAATTATAAAATTTAAAATATTTACGTGTAGATCTATGATCACTAGGTTTGCGATAAAAAATCTGAGCTAATAGCCAAAAAATGTGATTTTGCAAAGAAAACCCATTATTTAGAAATATTTTCAGAAAATATGCTTTATGTTTAAATGTTTTCCAAACATTTTAGTAGACAAATAGAATGTTTAGTAGCCAATTATACAGTTTTGTAGCCAATGGCTATTTTGGCTACTGGTATATCTAACATATGATGTTAATCTTGCCTGCAGTATACTGGCCAAATAACAGTAGTTGCAATGGAATGAAAATATATTTCTTTTTAAGGGACTTATTTACACATTTTCGTATTTTTGAAAAAATGTCACTAAACGTCTTAACTGTAAATTTAAACTAAATATGTTGGATTGACCAAAAACAAATATTATATCAAGAAAATAAAAATTGCCCTGGTCGGGACTCAACTATGTCCGCCAGGATCAAAGACCTCTCACTGTAACCACTCGGATATTCTGACTGCCGATCATTAGGTGAATGTTTAACGCTAATCGCTTTGTAAGTGGTACACATGTTTTCGAAAATAAAGACAAAAAGTGTTACAAACGATTTATAATTTATACATTTCAGTAGATTTTTCATAAAACTATAATTTTAGCCATTTCAATTGATGATTTTTCATAAAAGACACTGTATTTCCAATATATTTCTTTGTCTGTTGTGTCATTTTGCTTGTTTATATATATTGCATTTTTCTTTTTGGGATCTATACAACACAAAATAAACATTTTCCAATCTGTGAACAGGTCCGTTAAAGGGACTTTGTCATCAAAAAGGGCCTCAAGGGAGCAATTTCTTGAAACAATCTGAAATTTAGATATTAATACTGGCATATAATAACAGTTAAAACAGGGTATATATAATGGGAAAGGAGTGTACGTTTTTTGAGATAAAAATCAATTGATATTATGGGTTTTGTTTGTTTGGCCCTTTCGCTGTTTTTGTTTTGACATCAGAGTTGTGAGCATTATGTATAACTATAGTTTACAAACTACTCCTTGCTAAGTATGATAGCGCAGTTGGTTGGTGCGCTGGCAACTGTCATTTCTTTGTATGGCTCCTAAGTATTGAGTTCGATACCCACTTGTTTTTTTTTATTTTTTCAGGCTTTTTTGCTAATTTATTTTTTATCAAATATCTTATTGTGCTTTATATCATATTTATTTATTTAATACACATGCATTATATGAGCGTATTTCTATCAAATAATATAATTTATAGTGCAATAGGAAGCCAATTTTGCGTTGACATAGTCCCTTTAAATGCCCATTTGTAAATAGCTAATAACATATTTTACAGATATATAATGCATACATGTATCCCCTTCTTCACACTGGTATGGATATTATGAAAGAGCATTTGATTCTACAGTACAGCTTGAGCAGAAATGATGGCAAAAAATATTTTGTCAAACTTCAACTTGTCCAAGCTTTTTAAATTAAGTTTGATATTTTGAGAAAATGAAATTGCTGTTTATTTCATGAAAATAAAATTGTTGTTTGTTTATAAGAATACATAACATGTATATAAACTTTAATCATATTGTTTTTTTTGAATCCCAGACTCCGTGGACCTCAAAGTCATCTGTCAGACGATGATTTGTAATGCATACACCACACAGGGCTTTCATTAACTTTTGAAAACCGGAAGTTTGAACTTCCTAACCTCTGATTTTGGAAGCTTTGCTCATAATATTTGGAAGTTCAGACAGTATTGAGTCGCAAAATATGTACATCAAACTTTTCACATCACTACTCTTAGTATTGCTTTTGTTTTACAGTCATGTTTTCACTTCATGTTTCTTTTTTCAAACCTATTGTAAACTTTGAATTTAATTATAATCAGGACTTGTACCTGAGTGAACATTGTGGAAGTCCTCACCTCCAAGTGTTGGATATTGAAGTCCTAATAATTCTTTTTGAATTTTTGATACTTCCATGGCTGCAATTTTGGAAGACCTGTGACAAAAACTGGGAGTAAATTACTCCCAAACTTCCCTTAATGCAAGCCCTGACAACATGTTGAAAACATATACACTGTTAACTAATTGATTATTATTTATTTATTTGGCATAACAAAATGCATACACTGATTGTTGCAGTAATACTTCCTTTATATATTAAACAAAGGTCTAACAAACATTAAATAATACTATGTATAAGGTTTGTGATAAATTTTGTCAGACACCGTCATTTTTTGTCTGACAGGTTTCGCACTGTCTGGAATTCTATGTATTTCTGAATGTTCATTACATTTCAACACATATTTGTTTTGTACTTTCAGAACATGTGTTAAGGTTGAGGAACCAAGAATGCAAGGCAAGCGTACCATGAGGAGACTGAAAACAGCTACCTGTTGTTGTGTGTGATCCAAAAATGCTGCGGATGTAAACAAATGAACGTGAAACACCCAATACTTCTGATAACCAAACAGTGATCAGTTCAATTAACTATTAACAAGGCAGTTATTGCAGAACTTGTATGGAGTCCAGTATTTTCGTGCTCATTACAAGAGACAGTCAGTTAGCAATGAAGTTCATTAGCCCTTACCACACTAAAAAGAGAAACAATGCACGTCATAATTACCAGTGTTATTGACACTTTATATTTATATCCAGTACATTTTAATTAGAAAACATGCAATTGTAATTGCTGTGAATGAAATAATTGCAATCATAGTCTAAAATGTTGTATTACATCGACTTAAATTTTAAATAATTACATGTATTTTAGCTCGACTATTCACCGAATAGTTCGAGCTATACTACTCACCGGTTCGTCGGCGTCGGCATAATGCATAAGGTCACTGGCCAAGACTCATAACTATGACCTGCAATTTAACAGAATTATGCCTCGGTTTGTACTTAAAAAATACAGGTTAAAGTTTGCGTGCAACAAGTACATATATCAATAACTACAGCACATATATTCTATTGAAACTTCACACATGCCTTCTTGGTCATTCTGTAAGGTCACTGACCAAGGCCCATAACTCTGTCCTGCAATTTAGCAGAATTAGGCTCCTGTTTGTATTTAGAAAATTCAGGTTAAAAAAGTATACTATATCTGTAACTACTACATATATTTAATTGAAACTTCACACGTGTCTTCGGGGTCATTATGTAAGGTCACTGACCAAGGTCTATAACTCTTATCTGCAAGTTAGCTGATTTCAGATGTTCAGCTGAAACTTCTCACATGTCTTCAGGGTCATATTATAAGTGTACAAGCCAATGCACATTACTGTGACCAGCATTTTAGCAGAATTATGACCCTTTTTGTACTTAGAAATATTCAGGTTAAAGTTCGTGTGCAAGTACATATCCAGGGCTGAAAGTTTGAACGTACTGGCCTCTTATTTCGGAAGTTTTGCTTTTAATATTTGGAAGTTTTGACAGTATTGCGCTACAGACGTCCTGAGCATTTCAGAAATGGGTATATTAAGTATAAACTTCAAGGTTTTTTTTAAGTCCAGTTCTTTATCATCAAGTGCTTATATGCCAATTTATTAAGCGAAAGAGGTATGCATTGCTTAATTTTTCTTCTAACTTGTTCATGTACATGCTGAAACTTCCGTGGTTGCAATTTTGGAAGTTCAGTGACAAAAACTGGGAGTAAATTATTCCAAAACTTCCCTTAGTGGAAGCCCTGCATATCTCTGTAACTACTACATATATTTAATTGAAATTTCACATACGTTATTTATAGTCATTATGTAAAGTCACTGAGAGAATATATTATACTTTCAAACACTGTAAGTGTATTGAATAGTCGAGAGCACTGTCCTGAGGCAGTTCTTGTTAATTCACATAATCCGTATAATATTATCAGGCTTGTAATTTAACATTTTGGAAAAAATATTATATGCTAGTATTCTTTAAACAAGGTTTAATTCAAGAAGCAGATATTTTTGACTATTGAAAGTTCTTTTAGAAATACTTGATAGTTTAAAATTTGCTAGCTTACAGTTTGATTTCACCACATCAGTCCTCCTTTATAATTACTAGTATCTTGATCATGCTTTATGTATGAATCAATTGTTGTTTAATGAAGGCTCGGTATTAAATGTGAGTTTTAACCGTTTTTACATATTGAATATTAATGCATTATCAAGTTAGTATCATTGAGATGTGGCTCTTACAAATTAACATTACCCTAACTATCTTCATTCTTCAATTAGTTTGTGAGCCTTTGTCTTGTGACCATTCTCAAATGTTTTATAAAAATGGTATATGCAATGACATGTATCAAAATAACAGGCTTACCTAGTGGAAATAATAATGCGTCTGTAATTGATTGACAATTGTCTATTTTGAACGTAAATGTATTGTATTACTATATATCTTAATCTATGCTTAATACATATCTATAAGTTAACATATTGGCCGATTTGAATTGTTTCGTATTGCACTGTTATAATTAAGCGGGACTCTAATTCGTAACGATACATTTTTATAGTGCGCTTTTGATAACACAACTATCTAAATTGTTTGAAACTGTTTATGTTGTAATGTACCATATAGGATGCCCATAGAGAACCCATATCGAAACCTGGATGGGTCCTTTATAGGCAACCCATATGGGGCCATGTGGGATTTTGCAAACAGTTTGTGCATATGTCCCAAATGGGTTGCTTTATGGGATACACGTGGGTCCTATATGGATCCAAGATGGGCACCATTATAGGCTACCCATATGGGACCCATGCAAAAGTTGTTTGCAAAATCCCACTTGGCCCCATATGAGCTACCCAAATAGGATCCATCCAGGTTTCGATATGGGTTCTCTATGGGCATCCTATATGGTACCCAGTTGTGTTCTGCTAAACACTGTTTGCATGGGTCCCATGTAGGTTTCGTTTATGTAAAGGTTCTGTTTGTTATACATACATGATGCATTGCAAAATTCAATAGACAATAACTATTCTATAAATGTTACTCACAAGCTGCGGAGCATATATACATATATATATATTTCATAATTAAAGTTCATTCTTTAATACAACAACACAGTTAATCCTTTCTTACTTTAATTGGATTGCCATTTACAGAATATAACACTTACTAGTAATTAACATATGTCTGTTGTCGTTAAAGGGTATTCAATAGATGTGTTAATTCCTTTTTGCATAATGTTAACCGGACAATGCATTTATGTACTACATATGTACAATCAATCACTTGTTTTCTACATGTAAACTGGAAAAATAAACAATTGCACACTATTCATGATGACATTTTGGCCTGTGTTACAAAAATAGACCATACCATTTAGATCATATTAACTAGTCTAGAAAGATACAATTCTGTAAATAAAGCATGATTGTGAACTGCACACATGTGGTACAATAAAACATTAATCAAAGAATAACACATTATGAGTAAATTCAGACACATTTAAAAGCCAAACCCAGTGTGGACAAATCTAACACTTGACGTGACTCTATAGCACACAACCTTTTGTTGTAGTAAGGTTTGACCATGGAATCAAATGCGAGACAACTCCACCAGTAGATATAACAATCTTACAGTATTGCAAAGTTTGGACCAATCAACCTAAAAAAGACGTTTTAGTATGACTATATTATCAGAAATTTACAAAAAAAAAATGTAAACATGTAAATATAGGCCTCCGGTCCAGAATACAACATATATAACAGTTATACATACTCCACCAGTAGATATACCAATCTTACAGTATTGCAAAGTATGGACCAATCAACTTAACAAAGACTTTTAGTATGACTATATTATCATCATCAGTATGAAGTTTTGTATTGGTATCAGTATTGGTATCATCATCATCAGCCGCAGCATCATCGTAATAACCATCATCCTCATCCTCATCATCCTCATCATTATCATCATCATCTTCATCAATATCACCAACATGATCGGCATCATCATCATCATCATCATCATCAACATCATCGTCATCATCGACACAGGCAGCAGCAGCACTAGCATAATAACCATCATCATTATTATCATCATCATCTTCATCATTTTCATCATCTTCATCAATATCACCATCATCATCATCATCATCGTCATTATCATCATCATCATCATCATCATCATCGTCGTCGTCATCATCATTATCATCATCATCATCATCAAGTTCTGTATCAGTATCTGTTTCAGCATCATCTGCCTCCTCCTCCTCCTCCTCTTCCTCCTCCTCCTCCTCATCATCATCATTATCATCATCATCGTCATCATCATCAGCATCATCATCGACATCAACATCATCATCATCGTCCTCATCATTATCATCATCATCATTGTCGTCATCATCGCGGTCGTCATCATCGTCATCTTCACCATCATCTACATCATCATCGTCATCATCATCTTCAGGTTCTGTATCAGTATCTGTTTCATCATCACATCCTTGTCATTGTCCGAGCATCAAGGCTCAAACCATTGGGCGCAGAGAAATTGTGCGTAAGGATGCTTTTGCCGGCATATTAAATCGAATGAATATACACGATAAGTTACACCGCTGCTAACATAGCGCCTTTCTCGGGAACATTGCAGTGGAGAGAAATCGGGCCACTTTCAGTAGGAGCTCTAAAATCTCCCGTGGCTGACTGCCCAGTTCCGGCATAACGGTAATGTTTCCGAGCTATACAATTGATTAATACGAATACTTGAAAACCAGAAGTAGCGTTTCGCCTTTCGTGCGCCAGGAGACGTTTTGACGATGTAAACTATATTAATGCGTTTCTTGCGAACGGTGCGGCCTAGAAGCATCGGACAACTTCCAGTAGAAGCGATTTAGTTCCCGAGGCTGCCTGTTTAGTTCAAGGCATCGATGCTTAAACTGTTTGGCGCAAATAAATTGTGCGCCAGGAGACCGTTTGCCTATATATCAATACGAATAAACATGGCTAGTAAGGTAGCATTGCGCCATTGCTAACTTAGCGTCTTTCTCGAAAAATGAGGCGTCGGGCTACATCCAATAGGACCGCTTGTGGTTCCCGTCACTGTCTGCTCAGGTCCATACTACGAGGCTCAAACCGTTGGCAGTAAACACACTGTACGGCAAGAAACGTTTTCAGTGTACCGGAGATTTCCGCAGCTCCAGTAGTTAATTGCGCTATTTATGGTTTTACGTATTAAGCCAATATGCTTTATCACAGCCACTGAAAATTGCTGATGTTTTCTAATATGCGCGTTCAGTTAAGCATGCCCTATGTAATTCTATGGCGATAAGAAGGGAATTGTGGGCATATATAGTTTCAAAACGGGTCTGCTTTGTTGCATATTTTCGATTAATCAAATTATAGCTTATTGAAATATGCTGTAACTAATTATCAAGAAATTGATTTTATGAACACTGTTTAATGTTTAGAATTTCCTTAACAATTTTAAGCAGCAATCGATTAAAAAATATCAAAATCTATTTGTTTATATGTACATACATGTATTTCGTAAATACTTATTCAAACTTGGGAAATATTACAAGAGATCTAAAGTTATTTGTAGTATTTTTTATTTATAAATTATCAAATAAATAATAGAAGAACAAAAGTACATGACATATGGTAATTTAATTACTCGTACGTTTCATTATTTGAGGATCGTCATCAGTTGAATGGAATGACGTCTGTACAAAATTTAAACGTGATCTCGGGTTTCACGAAAAAAACGTTACTCTTTGAAATATTAAACTAACCTCACTTTATCCTTGTTTGATAGATTACAATAATGAATCGACGTTCGAATTAAGCATACTATGCAATAATTGTATTTGAATGCATTGTTAACATTTTACATTGTTTATGTTCGTTATCTGTCCATCTTAAACGTCTTTACGCAGTATAATTGTTCTGTTAAGCGGATTCGCACTATTCATCCCACTATGGTTTGCTACTATTACGTAGTTTGCAATGTTCCTTCCAAATAAAAGCATATTTTCATATGATAAGCTGATGTTTGTTAAGGAAGTACAACTGTAATCATCCCCAGCGTTTTTATTAAAATCGGCCGATGTCGGTAACTGTCGACAAATTTCCTTACCTAGTCATGACGACGCCTGCTTGATTCCGATTGTTAATACTTTTGAAAATGGAAAATGTTCCCACTTTTAAAATGGGCTTATTTTATTTTGTAAGAAAATTTCCCCATTCTCTGTAATGTTTATCAATAAAAGCATATTGATTTTCATCAAGATATAAGCGACTGATAAGCAATGCTAATTTAATGGGACGGTTTCACATTTTGGGGTTGGAAATGCCATTCTCTAAAACATTATTTTTAAAACAATTTGTATAATTTATTTGTGTGTTATGCTTCTTTGGTTGATACACATAATAATTTTGATATGGGTTTTTTGTGTGAAAAAATACACTAGGGTATGTCTACCAGGTAACAATGTTTTATTGACAAATATGTTGGTCAAACGCTTATCTTTGCGCAAGCAAAGTGCTTGCCAAACCTTGACATGTGTACAATAAATGTATTATAGAACAGAAAAAAAAAAAAAAATCAGTTATTTAGACAATAATATACGGCAGATCTGGGCCGGGCATCTATAATCGGCCCGCTGCCGATATAACGGCCCGAGGGCCGTTATACGGCTAGGGCCGAGTATAGACGCCCGGCCCAGCTCTGCCGTATATTATCGTTTATAATACATATTATCCTGTCACAAGAAAAGAATCATGTTACTTTCTTTATTACACAAAATGTTAACAAAAACACCAAACAAACTTTCCGTACTTGTATTTAACATTCAACTAATTACGCAATACGTGACGCAACTCTAACGAATGACGTAATTTATAAACAGAAAAACAGTGACGAAACAAACCAGTTTTCGCTGGACTCGCAGTTTTGTTGTGACAATGTTATGTCGTGTTTGCATTTATTTTTAGTAAAATACATTACTATTAGTTTAATAAATCATTCATGGACGAATTCTGAATGATGAATGTGTCAGTTGGATAAATAATATATTCTGTGACTTTGAATCGAATAAAATCAAGCGTTCTGACCAGTCATTGCGATTTCGTAAATCGTGTTTCTGGTCAGAATGGTTAACATGAAATTAATATCATGATTGTTACAAATTAAGGCTTATGGATACAAGACAATGGAATTGAAGTGCTTACAGTATTGTTGGATTTTTATTGTTGGAAGCAATGGATTGAAATTGAGGTACAGTAAAAGTTTCCGATCTGTTCAATTTTGAACAGTGATTCTTTTTCTCAAACTAAAAGATGCATAGGCTATAGATCGTATATATATTTAATCAATTTAACTACAAACTTTCGTTAATATTCAGTATTTGCATTTTCGGATATAACCGTTTAATTTTGACTAAATACGCCATTCGTGGTCGTTGACGTCGCGCGATCGGATTCTCTTCGAGTATCGAAAAATCGGCCGCGGCCAATTATAATTATATCGGCTCAGCGGAGCCGCGTAACGGCCCGTAATCGACGTCAAAATGTTACTATTTTTAGTAACACTATGTATTATACAAATATATTTTACAGTAAAAAAAAACGGTGAAACTGCACCTTTAAAATTTACGTGTATTTCAAGTATTGTATACGGTTTCTGCAGCTGGAGTGTTATCGTATTTAACACTATACATGTCATATGATTATTCGTACACCACATGGACGATATGTACAGTGACACATGCGTATTTCATGACAACAATACAAACACAACAATATTCGTGAACTGAAGAATGTGTGATTGAATGTAAATAGGATTGGTTAATAACAATAAACAATGGGCGATCGCACTTGAGTACTAAATTAAAATGTGTTCGTTATCCGCGCAACGCGATAACCATTCCAAAATAATGTACGTATTTTTTTACTTTATCGGTTTTTTTTTAAGTTGAATAAATAACATTATGGACATTAATGCTGAAATGCCATGATACAATTGGTTTACTTTATTCAGCAATGTAAAAACAGTGTATTTAACAAGTACTGATATGATTATAAATTCAAGAACAAGTTCAGAGTATCAGTTTCTGTTAAAGGTACAAAACGTGCATGTCTTTTTACAATATTTTCCCATATAATGTTAAAGCGATACATAGGACAAACTGTTTTTATAATTGAAAGCTACGCGTCCCTTACACCGCGTCATGATAATGGCCTGTTCATGTTTACTCCTTGTTAAATACGTTAGTGTGATATGTTTGAACTACTTATGAGTTTAAACTTTTAAATGTGTACACTACATATGGACATATTTTACCACTTGACCATCTGAAGGAATCATGTAACTTTTAAAACCAAGTATAGTAACTGGTTGATGTAACGCTGTATCGAATGCTACTTTTTCGTGATTGAAAGTAATATATACGATGCGTATAAAATAGCCTTATAAACAAGCAAACATATAGCAGTCTTCAAAATGATTACGTAAATAATACGAAACTAAAAGTAGATGTAAGTTGGTATGTGTAATTTATGTATTCAAACTTAGATGGCTTTGTTGATTTAAGTGTATAACCATTTGAACACAGGTTTACGGATAGTGCTTTTTGAAATCATTGTACATTAAGTTGAAAACAACCCACAAACTATTGCAGACGATAAAGTAACCAGGAATATACGGCTATGCTGTAAGTGACTGAACAATATGTAGCTAGCCTCTTGATCGTCCTAAAAGAGCACTGCAAAATGTGCACGTCACTAAATATGAATCGAAAAGGCGTGCGTTTAAATATATAGTGATACTTCAGTATGTGTGTCTTTTCCTCAATGTTTATTATCATTAATAATGAGGGCCATCTACTTATTATATGACCACTAAT
Source organism: Congeria kusceri (assembly GCA_027627225.1). Taxonomy (NCBI): domain Eukaryota; kingdom Metazoa; phylum Mollusca; class Bivalvia; order Myida; family Dreissenidae; genus Congeria; species Congeria kusceri. Next base: position 26,171,767 of record CM051026.1, on the reverse strand, counting down.
GACGCAAATGGCATTGAACATTGTCCATATGAACTGCTTAATATAAATCGGAGTCTGTTTAAATATATATGTTTGTGCATATAGCATGGTTACTCATGCAACATAGGCTCGAAGTTACTACGTTAGTTTTGTTCATAACTAATGCGACGCAAGTCTTACCCACATGTTTCACAATTTAGTTTTAATGCATTATGTTATTTGTTTCGTAAATTGCCGACACCTCTAAGTCATAGCCGACTAGTGTAGTGATTAATGTGTCGGTTATATATTGTTTTTAACTATTATAACAGACAGGGTGCTTTAATATTATATTAAGACAGTCACCCGTCCTGTAAATAGCAAACTTTCATTACAACGATGTCATATTAAGCTGCTATAACGTTCTTAACATGTAAATCTACGGCTTAATTACATGCACTTTGTTTTTACTGGGAACGAACTAAAATTTTATATAAAAACACATTGTGCTATTTACATTACTCATGCACATACCTAAGCAAGTATGTCAATCCCACTGTATAGCATATTTCCCGAGAGTTTGTGTTTTACGGTATTCAAGAACTGTGATATCAGAACGGTTACTGGTAGGCGGAATCTAATATGCAAGCTTATCGGGCAATTAGTAGCGTGCAGTATATTGAAATTTAGTTGTAATTTATATGCAAACTCCTTTTTGCACTGTAAGCTTGCACATTCGCATCGCATAACGTAACCTTGCGACATCGCTAAATTTAGAAACGACACAGATGCCAAGCATGTCAAACATCACGTGACCTCTAAGAACTGTCCATTGTGATCGGCGTCGTATAGAAAATTGGCGAATATAAAACACATATATGGATGTCATCTAGATTTAATCACAAGTACATATTATTACTATTTTTTTATTTTTTTTTTATTTTGACAAATTCATATTATCGCATAATTTATAATAATGATATTGTAATTATTTTTTAATACATACAAATACAATATTTTTAATTATTGTGTAATACATACAAATAGTTATTAAAATCACTATTAAATCCATTGACATTATATTTACACAAACACAACTTTACAGGAATTAAAATTCAAAACCGTTTCAAACAATACACTTATCAAATGTTAAGTTTTGTTTGCACACATTTCGAACAATTCTCAGACAAAAAAGAGAACAAATCAAGCAAACAAGTATTACCTTAAATCAATAAAAAATAGTTTTTCCATTTTATTCATGATAGCTAAGTCTGCTGATTGACTTTAACACGGAAAAACCATCATTTATACCAACTTTACAATAATGTTCATTAACTAATCATTAACTCTTACAGCTTTGGGCTACTACTAAACTGGGACCTTTATCTTAAACAATTACCTGAACCTTGATTAACGAGGTCGTTTAAAGACCGCTTAGTACCATTGTAAAACATAACCTTAACTTGCGATATCGTAAGGCAATACACACTGACATAGTGACACGAGTTTGCAGTTTAGTTAGTTCGCTTTGTTTGTTGATGACTGTTTCAATTTTAGCAGCTTGTATTTATCTTTACACACGCAAGACTAAATACTTTGCTAATCTATGCGTCTACATGACGTCCGCCCGATGTGATTCTGAACTTCGGGTGGTTTAAGCCAAGGACACGTGCAAAACACAAATAATACATCGTTTAGTTTTATTATTAAAAGAAGCTTATATTTTTTGTTCCGCTAAATCACAAATACACGTTATTATCAAGTTATACGTGTTAAATTTGTATCACATATTAACTAGCGATGTTTTGTACATATGTTATTTACACATTATACACGACTGTATCTGATTAACGAACTGTTTATGGCATATAAGACACAGGCATATCATACAAACAATGGTGGATTTATAGGGGCGGAAGCGGCGTCAGCTATGACGACCAAAACACTTTAATTTTAGCAGAGCACAGGTTTGTCTGCGAGTCGTACACTAGACGTGCGTCTACCTATCTTGTGGTCACCTTGCAAATATGAAAATAACGGTACTTTACATGTTAACGCACGACCAACACAAAGCTACCGGGTCAAATGCATATACGCATGTATCATCTAAATGACAAAGTGCGGTAAACCGAATTTTAATTGATTATATTTCATGATAAGAAATAAAACATAATTATGAATATTATTGACTGAAAACAAACAGAATTTACGATAAGGCTGATTTTGTGCACCCTAGGTCTTTTAGTGCCCGGTGTAAAGCAAAACGTACACTACGCCTCGGTTTAACGTCTCATGCGAAAGACGAATTAGTTGGTTGGGGTGTAGCGGGGTCTCGAATCTGCCGCCCCTTGGTTTGAAGCCAGTGCGTTACCACTAGACCACGGACCTGCCACATGTGACCCTAAGGTACTGTTACGAGAATTATAGCCTTAAGATTGGTTTCAGATAAAGGTCAATTAACAATCAGAGATAGAGAGAGTAATTGGGTGAGAAGTCCAGCCAATTAAAACAGGAGCAGCTCAAGTTTGAGCCGCTGGAGGCTTTGATCAAACACAGTTGCTTAATGCCTATTGTCACTTTTTACTTTGAAATATGCCAGGATACGTATATTGATGGCTAAACAATAATTATTGATTGTAAGTCCAATACTATCAGCGTATTAGATTTTACAATATTTCACAATTATCATAACTAAATTGCACTATAGTAAGCACTCGTCACAGGTTGCAACTGTTTTGGATACTTACATGTGTACATACGTTAATTAACCATCGATCCATACTAAAATGTGTTGAAATTCTTGTTAGGGTAAACACTCTTATAAAATCTAAGATAAATCTTTTGGCAATATTTGTTTGTTTTGTTCTGTCTTAAAAAACGGGCATTAGTTATAAACATAGATTGTTCGTAGACAATAATAGTGTATTTGTTATTTGTAGTCGGTCTGTAGTTCAGCTATTATTTTTATATTTTATTGTCTTTCTCGAAGAGGGTCAAAACGCAAGTATTACCATTGTTAGCAGATTGACAAAAAGTAGTTTTAACTATATATTATATCATATATTTGAGTTTATCAAGTTGCAATTTGTTGTCAACTTCAGAGACCACAAAGGAACATATTGATGGAAGTTTACACAGTAATGAATAAAAATTATTTGTTATATTATGCAAGTTTATGTTAAACAATTGATGTAAAATGTTTGCAGGTTTACCTTAAAAAATAACAAACTTGGTATTTAATCATTTTCTAAGAAAAATCTAACTAATAAGACTAGTGCAACGTTTTATAACATTTAAAGATACTGAACTACAGATGGCCATTACAAATTGTGCGTTATTTTTGTAGTTACAATCTTTGCTTAAACGGAAAAGACATTCGGAAAACCATCTCTGTTTGCATAAAACACGATCAAATACTGTCATAAACTGCAAATTTCATTGAAAGATAGAAGCACTTTCCATGAATCCGGTATTCCCGATTTAAAAATACCGCGATTTTCCCAAATACAAGCACCTCATTAAAGTTTGTGCATGCGCGACTCGACAAAACTTAACTGTCACGCGATAATCCTAAATATTATAAAAGGCGCTATTTTTAAATTACTCTTTGGGTTATAGTGTCTGCAGACGCTATCGATTTTAGGACGATAAAAAAAACGAAACTATATACAATCATTTTTTCCAGGTAAATAAAGACATTCATGTCTAATTTTATAATGAGTTATATACGATTATTTAAACAATCTTTAATTTTTGACAATTTTCATTCGATTTTACGATTATATCATCTGGAGTTCAGTCCCTATAAATACAAAAAAAGTTATTCTTAGATTATTTCTAAGATATTTTATGTTACTTAGAGAAAACAACTAAGACACATTTTTAATTTAAGAGAACGATGATAATATCTTATACAGTTTATAAACGTATATGAATTATTGCCACTTTTATGTTAAACGCCATAGCTTCAATATACATTTATTAGACCCAATGTCTTTGTTTTCATTTTTTTACTCACTAACACTATACACATGTATAATGTTTCAATATGTTATTTTCTTAAACAAAGTTCTCTTAGAAAAACTAAGCAAATACAGATTTAGCTACAAATTAAGATATTGAAAATACTTTAGAATACAATCTTTCAGAGTTTCAGAATACGGACCATAGGCTAATTTCAAGAAAACATTTATTTTAAATAATAATAGTGCAAAACGAAAGCTAAAACGCACTATATGTACCATTTTAGAGGCAGGTTTTATCTATCTTTCAGAAAGAATTTTATTCAACACACCGCTTTGAACGAAGTATATTTTGGATTATATGAATTATAGTAGCATCAGTACAACATGTATACGTCCTTGTCATAACTTATTGCGCTTAGCGGCTTTAGCTGTTTTCTCTTAATCAGAATCGATATCTCTGAAAATAAGAATAGTATATCGTATATTAATTCATTCATTTTTGCTTCGAATAAAATAGTGTATATTTAAAATCCCTATCATATTATCAAATTGATTTGTGCTTCTGTAGTTATAGCATTTTGTGCTAAGTATTTAAATGAAATACTCATGTCGAATACGTAGACAACATCATCGTTTGAGCTGCCATTAATAGTTGCATCAGTATCAGTAACAAGCTCGTCCTCAGATGTATTTCCGGCTAGTGGCATAATTTCTTTGCTGGCACAATTTGTTGAATTATATGTTTCGCAGCAGTTGTATAATCCTCTTGTTTCTTCTGTGCCGTTAATAATTCTAAGCACTGCCCCATATCCTGTGTAGAACACTGCATAGTAATGACCAAGATACTGTTCTTTCAGAAAACATCCTTTCAGCGATGTATCACACTCTGCAACTATTTGTGTTTTGTTCACCGTATCTCGGAAATGGATTGTTATGTCAGCGTGGGACACGCATTCAATGGTGGCAAATGTTTAAGGCTCTAATACGCGAACTGGATGAAGTTCGGACCTACAAAGTAACAAATATATATAAGGCATTAACACAAAACGTGTCATCAATCAATGATCCGCAAAACACGCTAGGAACATTGCTAATTATAAGTTGAATTGATAAATGAACAGCTATTGTCTTTTTTAAAGAGGTTCAACACGCAAAATGTAAACCTTGTTAGACACTCATCAAGCAAAAATCATGGACTTAGTGATATCATAGTTCTATTGTATGCTTTTCTGTTAAATATATAATTTTATTGGTGAAATGAAATTTTACAATTTAAGTGTTGGAACAGAGAAAATATAAATTGTTATATCGAAAAAATAAAATAAAACGCATATTTGTTCTATTAATAGCATCGATCTACCAGAAGAGGTTTACTTCCTGTATCAAATGTATATGCATATGCAATATGTACAGACGTTTGTTTACAGATAACACACGATAAAATTAAACAAAATAATAATTGTGCGACTACGACGCACACATTATGGCAGTTTTTCGACCATACTGATGATATACAATTTTGGAATCATTTATGACGTCAGAATACTCAAACATGTGACGTTTAATTTATTTTACGCAATTGTATGTATTTATTTTTCAAAAGCATGAACAAATGAAAAGTGTTAAATAAGGAGTATGATCAAATATTTATTTCACTTGTGGGCATAGACAATTATAGTTTCACTTGTGTTCTACGCCACTCGTGAACATAATTTGTGCTATACCCACTCGTGAAATAAAATTAGTTTATCCACCGAAATCAACAAATATCCTCTATATCAATCACATTATGTGCAGGATATCACTGCAAGAACATGTACAAATATTTGGCCATGTTGACTTTAACCCAGTGTTCCAATTGCCAACAATAACCCGCTACTATCAAGGACAACAAACCAACCAACGAAGACCCAACTATTGTCTATGTATTGCCCTGGAAAGAATTTCTCACTGTTGTGCAAGGTCCCGTAATCATAAAGGATCATCTACAATCATAACCACTATCGGACCAATATATCATAATCATGAAGGCTCGTTTGCCCTTGGCCCTTTAGGCAGGTACCTCATAATCGATAGGAACCATCTAGGTGTTAATCGACCTTACAGGTTTTACAAACGAAGTTTTAATTCTTCCGTGGATATTACTATTACCATGTTTAAAATCGATTGGTAAGTTTATATTCAGTAATCAGTAGAGATTCTCTGTTCTTTATTACCACTATTCTAAGGACCGATATTTAAACAGCATCATTCGCTTATTCGAAGGAAGCGGACACTATTATCGCCAAAGTGCAACAATAAAACAAGTACATACATAAAAGCCTGTACAGTACGACGTGAATCAGCGTATTTAGTCATGAGTTATACGTGAACAATTATAACTTACCCTGAACCAAGAGAACCGCTAGACAGTGCATGTGGGACATGTTCTGTTAATGTTTGTAATGTTCATTGATGCATGCGACATATTTTCGGCGAAAGAAACATGTAAATAAATGCAACACTCTGATTATGCATCTTAAAAGCTTATACGTCACAAATTTGGAAATTGACAAAAACTATTTTAATTTTGTTAAATAACAGATAACATATTATGATATAAACTTGTCTAATGCATCAATTTCAAATCGACGCATTACCGACAGTTCAAATCACACTGGTTTAATTATTTCAACGATACACGCTTTTCAACAATTTATAAGTTTTGGTTGTTGTGGAATTACCACGTGGTCCATACCGTTATTACCCTGGGTATCGTGACACCCTAAATATTGGAACACCCCT